>SJYC01020942.1:0-12828 GCA_006408675.1 Madoqua kirkii
AAAAAAAAATGAATGAATATTGGATTTCTTAACTAATTACTCGTGTAGTTAGCAACTGCAAGATTGCTCCTATAAAAAGCTGTATTTCTTTTTATTCAGTGTTACCCATCTCAGAAAATTAAGTCTTATAGAAAAGTCTGCCTCATCAAGGGTTTTTCCTTTGGCGAGGGGCGCTTTCTTTTCAACCCTAAGATAGCAGGTTTCTTTCAACTTCTAGAGAATCAGGTTTCTCTTAAACAGTTCAACACTTCCCACTCCTACTCACACTGTCTATCATACAAGTGGGTCCGCGGCACCCTGAGTGAGGTCCTAGATGTCCCGCAGACTCAACACTGGGGGAACAACAGGGCTGATGACCCTAGTTGTTCTGGGCAATAGAGCTGATGACCTACATGCTCTGTACTAGGGGAACAACAGGGCTGATGATCCTAGTTGTTCAGAGCAATATGGCTAATGTCCTACTTGCTCCAAGAGAGTGGCAATAGGGCTGAAGACCCTAATTGCTCAGGGAACCTGCCTTCGAATAGCCTGTTCCAGGCGCCACTTGCAGGAGTCCAGCCCTGGTGGATCCAGGGAATTCGAAGTGGGGACGGCATTGGCGAGGAAAGACTTATTTATTAATTAATATAAGATTAGATTAGGAAGAAATAGTGTAGTAGGGAAATTAAGTGGAGAAAGAAGGCTGAATGACTTGGCTTACGGGGAAGGCCAATAAAGTTCCAGACAAGGAGCTTGCACCATCTACGTTGGGCCACTGGTGCCCACTTGAATATCTAAGGGTGCCCTGCCTTAGGCACCCTTTCGTGCAGGTCTTAAAAGACAGGGCAAGTAAGTAGACTTGGTGAGCCGCCCCACTCCAGATGGGACCTCAGCCTGAAATTAGAGGAAAAGGAAAAGGAAGGAGCGGGAGAAAAAGAGAGAGAGAGAAAAATGGGGGAAGCCAGATTCCAAAGAAATGAGGCTGAGGGACTAGTTCGAGAAACTGGTCCATCCTTTATTATTCAGAAGGCCTTTTTATACTTTTGATAATACATAGAAGTCAATGGGTAACACACAGTTATGCAGTTATAGCAGCCCAGACTTTTATCAAAACCAGACTTTTCTCTCTGCATACCTATTTGTATACACAAGTCTTTGGTAATTTACATCATCTTCTGGCCAAAAGGCCAATTAACATTGTATAGCCTTTTTTTCTGATAAGGATTTGTCAACCAGAAGACTTATTTGTGTTGATCTTCCCAAAGTCTGGTGCCACTCTCAGAAAGCACTAAATAAAGTTACATTCTTACATAGCAAGGACACAAGAGGAGTGCAGTGATATAAAACTTAGAGAAAAGTAATTAACATAAAAGTCTAGTGTTGCTCACATCAAAACTACTATATATCTTATTCCATAACCCGTTTACATTGATTAACATCTTCTCAGGGGCCTAAAAGATAAAGAATATGGAGGCCGGGCAGCAATCATTGAGTCAACAATGAAAACCGATTACCAATATGATTTTTAGCTCTTTAGAAAAGGCTCTGTATCTTTAAGATGCTTTTAAACTTTGTGCCTCTCGTGGTTGAGAGGTTGTAAGACTTTCACAATCTGTAAGAGGACCGGGGAACCTGTTAGGCAAGCTGGATAGCTATTAGAGGGGTTTAACTGAAACATCCCTTTTGAATGCAGAAGACAAAAGCCCTGATTTGATTTTCCAGAGAACATCAGAAGACCAGAGTATAGAAGCCAGCAGATTTTTTTGGTTTTTGGTGTACATTATGAGGAAATTCCAGAGGGAAAGCCTGAAGCCTGATCACGTCTTTGAATTTTGTCAGGCTTCCTTTCTCATGACCTTGTCATGGGCAGGATTTGTCACAGTGGCTTCTGGCACTTGGGGTTCCTCTGTAGTCTACACAGGGGAGTCAGGCCTTGTCTAGATTGGAGTCATGCATGTCTGCTTTCCTCCTGAGGTGTAGCAGCAGTGTCAGCCTTCCCATCGAGTTGAAACAGGGATCTATGGATTTCCCTCGAGGTGCCAAAGGGCTATCACACGTGCCAACATGGTGTGAGTCTATACTTGGGGTGACAGTCGAGACAGTGCAGGGAAATCAGGTTCATCTGGAGTGGACTGAGACATTCGGGGGACTTTTGGAATGGTGGCAAGACCCCTGGTGTTCTTCTCGACATTCCTGTTAAGAGTGCCTCCTCTTGTGATGTGAAGGGAACGCCGGGTATCCTTTATCGACGAAGCAGGGAAAGGAACTCTCATCTCGAGCTAAGGAGGGGCTGCTCTTGAAGTGTTGTGGGACCCTCAGTGTTCCTCTCAAGTGGAGACGGGTATGTCAGGGAACTTCTTGAGTTGTAGCAAGGGTGTGAAGGACTCTTTCAAGGTCCAAGAGGGAAGGTGTGATTTCCCTCAAGACGCCACAGAAGAAAAGGGCCTCATCACACCTGGAGGGGAGAATCTCCTGGTTTCTCTCTAGTTGTGGCAGGCCCCTCTCGAGTAACGATAGAGACCTCAGGGACCCACTTGTGTGGCCTCAGGAAGGCAAGTTTCCATGCGAGTTGCGAGGGGACTCTCAAGATTCCTCTCCAGTCAGTGCCGGGTCCGAAATCCTCATCTGGAGCTGAGGAGGGAAACTGAGGTTTCCTCTCCAGTGATGACATGGGCATTGGGGTTCCCCTGGAGTCTCCACAGGGGAGTCAGGCCTTGGCTCTAGTGGAGACGTGCACGTCCACTTTCCTCCCAAGCTGTAGCAGCAGTGTCAGTCTTCCCATCTAGTTTACAGTGGGATTTTTGGCTTTCTCTCCTTGTTCCACAGGGCTGTCACACGTGCCACCGTGGTGGGAGTCAATATTCAGTGTGACAGTCGAGGCATTGCAGAGAATTCAGGTTCATCTTGAGTGGACTGAGGCATTTGGGGGTCTTTTGGAATTGTGGCACGACCCCTGGAGTTCCGCTCGACTTTCCTGTTGAGAGCACCTCCGCCTGAGATGAGACAGGAACGCCGCGAATCCTTTCCCGATGAAACATTGAAAGAAACCCTCATCTCGAGCTGAGGAGGGGACAACTGGGCTCCTCTTGAGTTTTGGCAGGACTCTCGGTGTTCCTCTCTAATGGAGACTGGTATGTCGGGGAACTTCTTGAGTCGGAGCAAGGGTGTGAAGGACCCTTTCGAGGTTCAAGAGGGAAGGGTTGGTTTCCCCCAAGACCCTGCAGCGGTAAAGGGACTCATCTCGCCTGGAGGGGAGAATCTCCTGGTGTTTCTCAAGTTGCGGCAGGTTCCTCTCGAGTGACGACGGGAAACTCAGGGACTGACCCTGTGGCCTCAGGAAAGGCCAGTCTCCATGCGAGTTGCAAGGGACCTCTCAGGATTCCTCCCCAGTTGGTGACAGGTTCTAAGTCCTCGTCTGGAGCAGAGGACGGAACCTGAGGTGTCCCCTCCAGTGCTGAAATGGAACTTGGGTTTCCTCTAGCGTCTCCACAGGGGAGTCAGGCCTCATCTTGACTGGAGATATGCACATGAGGTTTCCTCCCGAGCTGTAGCAGCAGTGTGAGGCTTCCCGTTGAGTTGACACAGGGATCTGTGGCTTTCCCTTGAGGTGCCACAGGGCTGTCACACGTGCCACCATGGTGTGGTCAGTCCTCGGGGTGACAGTCGAGGCAGTGCAGGGAACTCAGGTTGTCTGGAGTGGACTGAGACATTTGTGGGTCCTTTGGAATGGTGGCACGACTCCTGGAGTTCCTCTCGCCTCTCCTGTGGAGAGCGCTTACTCTTGGGATGGGACTGGAATGGTAGAAATCTTTTTCCTTCAGAGCAGGGAAAGGGAACCTCATCTGGAGATGAACAGGGGAAAATGGGGCCCCTCTTTAGTTGTGGCGGGACCCTCGGTGTTCCTTTCGAGTGGAGACTGGTATGTCGGGGAACTTCTTGAGTTGCAGTAAGAGTGTGAAGCACCCTATCGAGGATCAAGTGGGAAGGGATGATTTCCCCCGAGACGCCACAGCGGAAAAGAGGGTCATCTCGCCTGCCAGGGGAGAATCTGGTGTTTCTCGAGTTGTGGTATGTTCCTCTCTAGTTACGACTGGGACCCCAGGGACCTGCCCCTGTGGCCTCAGGAAAGGCCAGTCTCCATGCGACTTGCCAGGGGCCTCTCGGGATTCCTCCCCAGTCGGTGCCGGGTCTTAAGTCCTCATCTCGAGGTGAGGCCGGAACATGAGGTTTCCTCTCCAGTGCTGACAGCATTGATCTTAGTGTTCCTCTGGAGTCTCCACAGGGGAGTCAGGCCTCGTTTCGAGTGGAGACGTGCATGTCTGCTTTCCTTGCGAGCTGTAGCAGCAGTGTCTGGCTCCCGTCGAGTTGACCCAGGCAATTGTGGCTTTCCCTCGAGGTGCCACAGAACTGTCACATATGCCACCATGGTGTGAGCCGACACGACAGGTGACAGTCGAGGCTGTGCAGAGAAATCAGGTTTATATGGAGTAGACTGAGACATTTGGAGGTTTTTTTCGAATGGTTGCACGAACCCTGGAGTTCCTCTAGAATCTCTAGTGGAGAACACCTCTTCTTGGGATGGGACGGGAACGCAGGGAATCCTTTCCTGACGGAGTAGGGAAAGGGACCCTCATCTGGAGCTGAGCAAGAGAAAATGGGGCTTCTCCTGAGTTGGGGCGGGAACCTCGGTGTTCCTCTCGAGGGGCAACTGGTATGTTGGGAAACTTTCTGAGTCACAGCAATGGTATGAAGGACCCTTTCAAGTTTCAAGTTGGAAGGGATGATTTCCTCTGAGACGCCGCAGTGGACAGGGCCTCTTCTCGCCTTGAGAGGAGAATCTCCTGGTTTATCTCGAGTTGTGGAAGATTCCTCTTGAGGTACGAAGGGGACCCACCCCTATGGCCTCAGGAAAGGCCAATCTCCATGCGACTTGCAAGGGGCCTCTCGGGATTCCTTCCCAGTCGGTGCCGTGTCCTAAGTCTTCATCTGGAGCTGAGGCCAGAACCTGAGGTGGTTTTTCTCTCCAGTGCTGACATGGATCTTGGTGTTCCTCTTGAGTCTCCACATTGAAGTCAGTCCTTGTCTCCTGTGGAGATGCGCACGTCCGCTTTCCTCCCAAGCTGTAGCAGCAGTCAGGCTTCCGTCGAGTTGACACAGGGATCTGTAGCTTTCCCTTGAGGTGCCACAGGGCTTTCACACGTTCTGCCGTGGTGTGAGCGGACAAGCAGGGTGACAGTCGAGGTAATGCAGGGAAACCAGATGGATCTGAAGTGTACTGAGACATATGGGGATGTTTTGGAATAGTTGCACGACCTCTGAAGTTCCTCTCGTCTCTGCTGTGGAGTGTGCCTCATCTTGTGATGTGACGGGAACGCTGGGAATCCTTTCCCGACGGATCAGGGAAAGGGACCCTCATCTGAAGCTGAGCAAGGGAAAACGGGGCTCTTCTTGAGTTGTGGCGGGATCCATGGTGTTCCTCGACAATGGAGACGGGTATGTCGTGGAACTTCTTGAATCACAGGAAGGATGTGAAAGACCCTTTTCAGGTTCAGGAGGGAAGGGGTGATTTGCCCCAAGACGTCGCAGAGGGCAAGGGCCTCATCTCGCCTGGAGGGCAGAATCTCCTGGTTTCTCTCAAGTTGTGGCAGGTTCTTCTCGAGTTACGACGGGGACCACAGGGACCCATCGTTTAGCCTCAGGAAAGGCTAGTCTCCATGTGAGTTGCCAGGGGCCTCTCGGGATTACTCCCCAGTTGGTGCTGGGTCCTAAGTCCTAGAGGGGCAACTGGTATGTTGGGAAACTTTCTGAGTCACAGCAATGGTATGAAGGACCCTTTCAAGTTTCAAGTTGGAAGGGATGATTTCCTCTGAGACGCCGCAGTGGACAGGGCCTCTTCTCGCCTTGAGAGGAGAATCTCCTGGTTTATCTCGAGTTGTGGAAGATTCCTCTTGAGGTACGAAGGGGACCCACCCCTATGGCCTCAGGAAAGGCCAATCTCCATGCGACTTGCAAGGGGCCTCTCGGGATTCCTTCCCAGTCGGTGCCGTGTCCTAAGTCTTCATCTGGAGCTGAGGCCAGAACCTGAGGTGGTTTTTCTCTCCAGTGCTGACATGGATCTTGGTGTTCCTCTTGAGTCTCCACATTGAAGTCAGTCCTTGTCTCCTGTGGAGATGCGCACGTCCGCTTTCCTCCCAAGCTGTAGCAGCAGTCAGGCTTCCGTCGAGTTGACACAGGGATCTGTAGCTTTCCCTTGAGGTGCCACAGGGCTTTCACACGTTCTGCCGTGGTGTGAGCGGACAAGCAGGGTGACAGTCGAGGTAATGCAGGGAAACCAGATGGATCTGAAGTGTACTGAGACATATGGGGATGTTTTGGAATAGTTGCACGACCTCTGAAGTTCCTCTCGTCTCTGCTGTGGAGTGTGCCTCATCTTGTGATGTGACGGGAACGTGGGAATCCTTTCCCGACGGATCAGGGAAAGGGACCCTCATCTGAAGCTGAGCAAGGGAAAACGGGGCTCTTCTTGAGTTGTGGCGGGATCCATGGTGTTCCTCGACAATGGAGACGGGTATGTCGTGGAACTTCTTGAATCACAGGAAGGATGTGAAAGACCCTTTTCAGGTTCAGGAGGGAAGGGGTGATTTGCCCCAAGACGTCGCAGAGGGCAAGGGCCTCATCTCGCCTGGAGGGCAGAATCTCCTGGTTTCTCTCAAGTTGTGGCAGGTTCTTCTCGAGTTACGACGGGGACCACAGGGACCCATCGTTTAGCCTCAGGAAAGGCTAGTCTCCATGTGAGTTGCCAGGGGCCTCTCGGGATTACTCCCCAGTTGGTGCTGGGTCCTAAGTCCTCGTCTAGACTTGAGGCCAGAACCTGAGGATTCCTCTCCACTGCTGACATGGATGTTGGGGTTCCTCTGGAGTCTCCACAGGGAAGTCAGGTCTCCTCTCGAGTGGAGATATTCACGTCCGATTTCCTCCTGATCTGTGGCAGCACTGTCAGGCTTCCCTTCGAGTTGACACAGGGATTTGTGGCTTTCCGTTGAGGTGCCACAGGTCTGTCACACGTGCCACCATTGTGTCAGCCGATCCTCAGGGTGACAATCGAGGCAGTGCAGGGAAATCAGGTTCATCTGAAGTGAACTGAGATATTTGGGGGTCTTTTAGAATGGTGGCAAGTCACCTGGATTTCCGCTCGACTCTCCTTGGAAGAACACCTCCTCTGGGGATGCGATGGGAATGCCAGGAATCGTTTCCAGATGGAGCAAGGGAAAGGAACCTCATTGGAGCTGAGCAGGGCAAAACAGTGCTCCTCTTGAGTAGTGGTGGGACCCTCGGTGTTCCTCTCGAGTGGAGATGGGTATGTTGGGGAACTTCTTGAGTCACAGCAAGGGTGTGAAGGCCCCTTTCCAGGTTCAAGAGGGAAGGCATGATTTCCCCCAAAACGCTGCAGCAGACTAGGTCCTCATCTCGCCGGAGGGGAGAATATCCTGGTTTTTCTTGAGTTGCAGTAGGTTCCTGTCCAGTTACGATGGTGACCTCAGGGACTCGCCCTTGTAGCCTCAGGAAAGGCCAGTCTCCATGTGAGTTGCGAGATGCTTCTAGGGATTCCTCCCCAGTTGGTGCCAGGTCCGAAGTGTCCCCATCTGGAGCTGAAGCCAGAAACTGAGGTTTCCTCTCCTGTGCTTACCTGGATCTTGGGGTTCCTATGGATTCTCCACAAGAGAGTCAGGCCTCGTCTCGAGTGGAAACGTGCACGTCCGCTTTCCTCCCGAGCTCTAGCATCAGTGTCAGGCTTCCCGTCGAGTTGACAGAGGAATCTGTGGCTTTCCTTCGAGGTGCCACAGGGCTGTCACACATGCCACAGTGGTGTGAGCTGTTCCTCGGGGAGTCAGTGGATTCAGAGCAGGGAAATCAGGTTCATCTGGAGTGGACTGAGACATTTGGGGGTGTTTTGGAATGGTGGCACGACCCTGGAGATCCTCTCGCCTCTCCTTTGGAGAGCACCTCCTCTCGGGATGCAAAGGGAATGCCGGGAATTCTTTCCCGACGGAGTAGGGGAAGGGACCCTCATCTGGAGCTGAGCCAGGGAAAATGGGGCTCCTCTTGAGTTGTGGCGGGACCCTTGGTGTTCCTGTCGATTGGAGACGTGTATGTCGGGTAACTTCTTCAGTTGTGGCAATGGTGTGAATGGCCATTTCGAATTTTAAGAGGGAAGGGGTGATTTCGCACAAGACGCTGCTGCGTAAAACGTTCTTATCTCACCTGGAGGGGAGAATCTCCTGGTTGATTTTGAGTTGGGGCAGGTTCCTCTCGAGTTACTACAGGGACCTCCGGCACCCGCCCTTTTGGGCTCAGGAAAAGCCAGTCTATATGTGACTTGTGAGGGACCTCTCGGGATCCCTCCCCAGTCGGTGCCCTGTCCCAATTCCTTGTTGGGAGCTGAGGCTGGAACCTGAGGTTTCCTCTCCAGTGCTGACATGGAACTGGGGTTCCTCTGGAGTCTCCACAGGGGTGTAAGGCCTTGTCTCGAGTGGAGACCTGAACGTCCATTTTCCTTCTGAGCTGTAGGAGCAGTGTCAGTCTTCACGTCGAATTGACAATGGTATCTGTGGCTTTCCCTCAAAGTGCCACAGGGCTGTCTGTCACACGTGCCACCATGGTTTGAGCCAATACTCGGGGTGCCAGTCAAGGCAGTGTAGGGAAATCAGGTTCATCTTGAGTGGACTGAGACATTTGGGGGTCTTTTGGAATGGTGGCACGACCACTGGAATTCCTCTTGTCTCTCCTGTGGAAATTGCCTCCTCTTGGGATGCAATGGGAAAGCCGGAAATCCTTTTCCGAGGGAGCAGGTAAAGGGAAGCTAATCTGGAGCTGAGCAGGAGAAAACGGGGCTCCTCTTGAGTTGTGGTGGGACCCTCGGTGTTCCTCTAGAGTGGAGATGGGTATGTCAGGGAACATTTTGAGTCACAGCAAGGGTATGAAGGACCCTTTTGAGGTTCAAGAGGGAAGGGATGATTGCCCCCGAACCACTGCAGTGGACATGGGTGTCATCTAGACTGGAGGGGATATTCGCTTGTTTCCCGAGTTGTGGCAGGTTCCTCTCGAGTCATGACGGGGACCTCAGTGACCCGGCCCTGTGGCTTCAGGAAAGGCCAGTCTCCATGCGAGTTGTGAGAGGCCTCTCGGATTCCTCCCCAGTCAGTCTCAGGTCCTCAGTCCTCGTCTAGAGCTGAGGTCGAACCTGAGGTGTCCTCTCCAGTGCTGACATGGATCTTGGGGTTCCTCTGGAGTCTCCACAGGGGAGTCAGGCTTCATCTCGAGTGGAGAAGTGCACATGTGCTTTCCTCCTGAGCTGTGGCTGCAGTGTCAGGCTTCCCTTCGAGTTGACACAGGGATCTTTGGCTTTTTGTCGAGGTGCAAAGAGCTGTCACACGTGCCATCATCCTGTCAGCTGATCCTCGGGTTGACAGTCGAGGCCGTTCAGGGAAATCAGATTCATCTGGAGTGGACTGAGACATTTGGGGGTCTTTTGGAGTGGTGGAACGACACCTGGAATTCCTCTCGACTCTCATGTGGAGAGCACCTCCTCTTGGGATGCGATAGGAACGTTGGGAATCGTTTCCCGAAGGAGCAGGGGAAAGGACACTCATCTGGAGCTGAGCAAGGGAAAACGGGGCTCCTCTTGAGTTGTTGCGGGACCCTCAGTGTACCTCTCGAGTGGAGACGGGTATGTCGGGGTACTTCTTGATTCACAGAAAGGGTGTTAAGGACCCTTTCGAGGTTCAAGTAGAAGGGGTGATTTCTCCCGAGACGCTGCAATGGACAAGGGTCTCATCTCGCCTGGAGGGAAGAATCTCCTGGATTTTTTCGAGTTGCAGCAGGTTCCTCTCGAGTCGTGAAGGGAACCTCAGGAACCGGCCCCAGTTGCCTCAGGAAAGGCTGGTCTCCATGAGAGTTGCGAGGAGCCTATCGGGATTCCTCCCCAGTCAGTACCGGGTCCTAAGTCCTCTGGAGCTGAGGCTGGAACTTGAGATTTTCTCTCCAGTGCTGACATGGAACTCGGTTTCCTCTGGAGTCTCCACAGAGGAGTCATGTCTCATCTAATGTGGAGATGTGCACGTCCGCTTTCCTCTCAAGCTGTGGCAGCAATGTCAGCCTTCCTGTCGAATTGACACAGGGATTTGTGGCTTTCCCTCCAGGTGCCAAAGGGCTGTCATACGTGCCACTGTGGTGTGAGCCGACATGCGGGGTGACATTCCAGGAAGTGCAGAGAAATCAGGTTCGTCTGGATTGGACTGAGACATTTGGGGGGTTTTTGGAATGGTGGCACGACCCCTGGAGTTCCTCTCAACTCTCCTGTGGAGAGCGCCTCCTCTTGGGATGAGACGGGAACGTCGAGAATCCTTTCCTGATGGAGCAGGGAAGTGGACGCTCATCTGTAGCTGAGAAGGGGAAAACGGGGCTCCTCTTGAGTTGTGATAGGACCATAGGTGTTCCCTCGAGTGGAGTCAGGTATGTCCGGAAAATTCGTGAGTCGCAGCAGTGGTGTGAAGGACCCTTTCAAGGTTCAAGAGGGAAGGGGTGATTTGCTCCGAGATGCCGTAGCAGACAAGGGCCTCATCTCCCCTGGAGGGGAAAATCTCCTGGTTTTTCTCAAGGTGCAGCAGGTTCCTCTCGAGTTATGACGGGGACCTAATGGACCCGCCCTGTGGCCTTAGTAAAGGCCAGTCTCCCTGAAAGTTGTGAAGGGCCTCTCAGAATTCCACCCCAGTCATTGCTGGGTCCTAAGTCCTCACCTGGAGCTGAGGGCAGAACCTGAGGTTTCCTCTCCAGTGCTGACATGGATGTTGGGGTTCCTCTGGATTCTCCACAGGGGAGTCAGGCCTCGTCTGGAGTGGAGAGCTGCATGTCCACTTTTCACACGGGTTGAAGCAGCAGTGTCAGGCTCCCGTCGAGTTGACACAGGGACCTTTGTCTTTCCCTCATGGTCCCACAAGGCTGTCACACGTGCCACCATGGTGTGAGCCACCATGCGTGGTCACATTCGAGGCAGTGCAGGGAAATCAGGTTCATCAGGAGTGGACTGAGACATTTGGGTGTCTTTCGGAATGATGGCACGACACCTGGAGTTCCTCTCAACTCTCCTCTGGAGAGCGCCTCCTCTTGGGATGCTACGGGAACATCGGGAATTCTTTCTCGATGGATCAGTGAAAGAGGCCCTCATCTGGAGGTGAGCAGGGGAAAACGGGGCTCCTCTTGAGTTGTGGTGGGACCCTCAGTGTTTCTCTTGAGTGGAGATGGGTATGTCAGGGAACTTCTTGAGTCACAGCAAGGGTGTGAAGGAGCCTTTAGAGGTTCAAGAGGGAAGGGGTGACTTCCCCCAAGACTCTGCAGCGGACAAGGTCCTCATCTAGCCTGGAGGGGATAATCTCTTAGTGTTTCTTGAGTTGTGGCAGGTTCCTCTCGAGTTATGAAGGGAAACTCAGGGACCCGCCCCTGTGGCCTCAGGAAAGGCCAGACTCCATTCGAGGTACGAGGGGCATCTCAGGATTCCTCCCCAGTCGATGCCAGGTCCTAAGTCCTCGTCCGGAGCTGAGGCCGGAACCTGACGTTTCCTCTCCAGTGCTGCCAAGGATCTTGGGGTTCCTCTGGAGTCTCCATAAGGGAGTCAGGCCTCGTCTCGAGTGGAGACGTGCACGTCCGCTTTCCTCCCGAGCTGTAGCAGCAATGTCAGGCTTCCCGTCGTGTTGACACAGGGATCTGTGGCTTTCCCTCGAGGTTCCACAGGGCTGTCTCACGTGCTACAGTGGTGTGAGCCCATCCTCGGGTTGACAGTTGAGGCAGTGCAGGGAAACCAGGTTCATCTGGAGTGGACTGAGACATTTGGGGGTCTTTCGAAATGGTGGTACGATCCCTGGAATTCCTCTTGATTCTCCTCTGGATAACACCTCCTCTTGGGATGCAAGAGGAATGACGGGAATCCTTCCCCGAGGTACCTGGGAAAGGGACCCTCATTTGGAGCTGAACAGGGGAAAACGGGGCTCCTCTTGAGTTGTGGTGGGATTCTCAGTATTTCTCTCAAGTGGAGACAGGTATGTCGGGGAATTTCTTGAGTTGCAGCAAGGGTGTGAAGGACCCTTTCGAGGTTCAAGAGGGAAAGTGTGATTTGCCCCTAGATGCCACAGCGGACAAGGGCCTCATCTCCCCTGGTGGGGAGAATCTCCTGGTTACTCTCGAGTTGTGGCAGGTTCCTCTTGAGATAGACGGTGACCTCAGGGACCCGCCCCTGTTGCCTCAGGAAAGGCCAGGCTCCACCCGAGTTTCGAGTGGTCTCTTGGGTTCATCCCCAGTCTGTGCCAGGTCCTAAATCCTCGGCTGGAGCTGAGGAGAGAAGCTGAGTTTTCCTTTCCAATGCTGACATAGATCTTGGGTTTCTCTGTAGTTTCCACATTGGAGTCAGGCCTTGTCTCGAGTGGAGACGTGCATGTCTGCTTTGCTCCCGAGCTGTAGCAACAGTGTCAGGCTTCCTGTCGAGTTGACACAGGGATCTGTGTCTTACCCTCATGGTGCCACAGGGCTGTCACACGTGCCTCCATGGGGTGAGCCTATCCTCGGGGTGACAATCGAGGCAGTGCAGGGAAATCAGGTTCATCTGGAGTGCACTGAGATATTTGGGGGTATTTTTGAATGGTGGCACGACCCTGGAGTTCCTCTCGCCACTCCTATGGAGAGCGCCTCTTCTTGGGTTGCGACAAGAATGCCTGGAATCCTTTCCCAACAGAGAATGGAAAGGGATCCTCATCTGGAGCTGATCAGGGGATTATGGGGCTCCTCTTAATTTGTGGCGGG
>SJYC01020944.1:0-24525 GCA_006408675.1 Madoqua kirkii
CAGTTTAAAAGCATCAATTCTTCGGCTCTCTGCCTTCTTCACAGTCCAACTCTCACATCCATACAGGACCACAGGAAAAACCATAGCCTCGACTAGAGGGACCTTAGTTAGCAAAGTAATGTCTCTGCCTGTGAATATACTATCTAGGATGGTCATAACTTTTCTTCCAAGGAGTAAGCGTCTTTTAATTTCATGGCTGCAGTCACCATCTGCGTGATTTTGGAGCCCCCCGAAATAAAGTCTGACACTGTTTCGCTACAAAAAAAAATGAAATCTTGCATTTTGCAACAACATTGGGTGTACCCAGAGGGTTTTATGCTAAGAGAAGTAAGTCAAAGAGAAACAAATAATGTACGATTTAGTTTAGATCGAGAATCTAAAAAACAAGACAAGGGAACCCACATAAGGAAACAGAAACAAGGTCACTGATACAGAGAACAAATAGGTGGTCGTTGCCAGAGGGAAGGAAATACTGGAGAGGAGAATAATAGGTAAGAAGAAGTACAAGCTACCAGCTAGTAAATAAATGTCACAGGTAGGAAGTGCACAGCGTGGGGAATATAGTCAATAATTCTATCATATCTTCATATGGTGATGTCATAACTGGACTTATTGTAGTGGCCATTTTGTAATGTATAGAAATACAGAAATACAAAATCACTATGTTGTGAACCTCTCATAGTGTTGTAAGTCAATTATACTTTAAAAACATGAGCTTCCCCCAGTAGTTCAGCTGGTAAAGAATCTGCCTGCAATGCAGGAGACCCTAGTTCGATATCTGCATTAGGAAGATTCCCTAGAGCAGGGATAGGCTACCCACTCCAGTATTCATGGGCTTCCCTGGTAGCTCAGACAGTAAAGAATCTGCCCGCAATGTGGGAGACCTGGATTCTATCCCTGGGCTGGGAAGATCCCCTGGAGGAGGGCACAGCAACCCACTCCAGTATTCTTGCTTGGAGAATCCCCATGGACAAAGGAGCCTGGCAGGCTATAGTCATGGGGCTGAAAAGTGTCCGACTCAACTGAGCGACTAAGCATACACTTCAAAAACAAACTAACCAACTCCTGGAAAAGAGATCAGACTTTTATGATTACCAAAGGTAGGGGATGGAGGAGAGTGGTATGGATGGAGGGGTTACCTGAAGGTATTCAAAAGATATGATTAAAAGATAGATTATCTCAACTTTCAGAGATAATAAATACTAAGGCTATAATGTATAATATGATAAATATAATTAACACTGCTTTATATGTATCATATATGAAAGTTAAGAGAGTAAATGGAGAATTCTCATCACAAGAAAAAAATTTTTTTCTACTTGTTTAATTTTGTGTCTGTGTGAGACCATGGATGTTTACAATCCCATGGACTGTAGCCTGCCAGGTTCCTCTGTCCATGGGTTTGCAGGCAAGAATACTGGAGTAGGTTGCCAGGACCCCCTCCAGGGAATCTTCCCAACCCAGGGATCAAACCCGCATCTCTTATATCTCCTGCATTGGCAGGTGGGTTCTTTACCACTAACACCAGCTGGAAAGCTATATGTGTAAATCTATCCATTTGCTGAGAACTGCTAACATCAATACCTTCAATTTCAGTCCAACAACAAAGGGTTAATTCTAGTTTTTCTTTTTGCATATCAGCAACTCCCTTCTCCAGCAGTGAGAAATCTGCATCCTACTGTCATTTGTAAATTGTCTTATTTGATCCATACCCCAGTGGTACCATGCTTCCATCTCTGCCTGCCCCCCATCCCATAGAATGCCTTCCTCTTTCTCCTCAGGCACTGATACCTTATGCTGAACCCCCTCCAATCTGAACGTCCTCTCCACCCCACTGTGAGACTCCCCGACTCTTACCCTGTTTGGGCTCTGAAGGTCTATGTGATAAGCTAGCTCCTTGCACTGTGTGACCACTCTACTCACCCTTCAAGCTGTTCCCTGCTGGCTGGATTCCCTCTTCACCTACTCAAGCTCTTACACCCTGTTCCAGCTGCCCCTCAGCTCCCACTGATGTTGATGCCTCACTCTTAGGACTGACCTGTTTATGAAAGGAAGGGGAAAGGAAGAGTCCAAATAACTCTTCAACACATGTACAGTGAAGAACGTCTTTGCTGAATGTTGTGTAATTGGACAGAAGATTGAACTGGAGGCAATATATGTGTAGTTTCTAAAGCTGACTACTCTATATAATTCATTTATACAAAGGAGCAGTTATACTTATTTTTAAGCTTCTCTTAAAGCTTGAGATAATCCTGCTAGAGTCTGGATGGAAAAAAAGATAGCGTTTACTGGGGTAAACACGAAAAATAATCAAGCAGAGCTTTTAAAAGCCCGTCTTGCTTCTTCCTTCTTCAGAATAAATTGCTGTACGAACTGAGTTACAAAGCATCCAGAATCCTCAAGACTAAGGCATTTGTTCTTTCACTTAAGGGCAACAATGGAAAGTCACCAAATGGGTCTGAGGAGCAAAAATTTTAAGACTGTAAGGAAAACTTTAATTTCTGATTGTCAAATTGAAAAAAATCATGAATACATTGCGTATCTTATGAACCTGTTTTAGGATGAACAGTACAAAGCAAACTGGATGGGTCAAAAAACTGTGTTACAGTTGTGGCACTAGAGGATAAGCTGGCTCACTGGTCATTAAAGTATTTCTGTCATTTAGACAGATCTGCCACAGTGTCACTGCCTGACCTACTGCTATCACAGTAACCAATAATTACTTCTTTTACACTAAATATAAGATACGATTTAATAAAATGTAATAAAATGCTTATCTGGAGTAACTGGCTTCATCCAAGTACAAGAAAGTGTATAATGTTCAAAACTCTTGTTCATAGTTAGAGGAAGGACTATCGGCAAAATATTTGGGCATTTGGTTTGAATGAACGCTTTCAGTGCTGTGTAATGACTACAAAAGCTATACTATAATAGGACTTGGTCACAAATGGTCTGAAGAACCTCGTGTGCTCCTCTGGTGGGATCAGGGCTTGGCATCACCTACCAACAGGTGTCAGGGCCCACTCGGACCCCCGGGCACCAGCGTCTGAGTGCCAGCACGGGAGGGGAGGAAGATCAAGGAGAGGGGACACAGACACGTAGTTGGAAGGATGGCCAAGATGACTGGAAAGGGAGAAGGACGGGGGAAGCCCAGGGGAGAGAGCGGGTGGAGTGGAGGAGAGGAGAGGAAGAGAGAGCAGTGGGGAGGATACAAGAAACGGTGATAGAGAGATGCGCTGGACGATTGGAAGAGACACAGGAAATAGAGAATCCACATTAAAAAAAACACAGGGAGATAGTGCACAGCGATAATTCGAAGTCATGGGGGCAGTTTATTGCTTACATTTTAAATTGCTGAACTTAAAGAACAATCTCCTGGACCCACAATCCATCATCAAGTCTGTGCAGAAGGCTTTGGCTTGTTCTCATGCCCCATAGTTTCCCACTCACAAGGAGAATCTTCCTGTAAGGTGAATATGAAAGTGAGCGAAAAAACCCCTTAGATCACTTTGCCTTGAGCTTATATGACATATTTAAAGGCTTTTTCTAAAGGGCAACTGCTATATAACACAGGGAGCTCAGTTCCGTGCTCTGTGATGACCTAGAGGGTCGGGAGGGCGGCTCAAGAGAGATGAGACATAGGCATACATACAGCGGGTTCATGTTGTGGCAAGTAGAAACTAACACAACACTGTAAAGCAACTGTATCCAATTTCTTTTAAATTTTAAAAAATAGAGGCTTTTCACTGACATCCTTCATCTTTACAGCATCACTCTGAGGTAGATAGGAGAGCTGTAGTTTTACCCCATTCTGTAAAAACAAAGTCAAAATTAAACAAGAATTAAAATAGTAGACACACAAAGCCTAGAGTAGGGTGATTTGCCTTAGCGGTCCTGATTAAATCAGAGGCAACAAAACTGAGCTAATTCTATACACAGGGACTGACGACAGCGTTTAAAGTTGTCCACACTACAAACAAGTTCAATTTGGTCCATTGAAACCCCATTTTGACCTTAATCCCCCTGAGTGCAAAGCTATAAAGATGATGATGCTCTGGTTAAACCGTTAGTTCTATTTCTCTTTATTTGACCATTTTCCTTTGCACTAGAGATGAGCCCATAATTGTTATTTGTCTACTGACATCACTATTTTTGTCGCTACACTTTGTCTGAAAGACAGTCCATCCCACAGGTGAAGTATACAGTCCAGAGCTTCAGCAGAGCCTTGGTCTCCATCTGGTTTCCACAACAACGATCCTACAGGGACTTCCTGGATGCTATGACCCCGGTCTCTTTGTGACACCAGGAGGTTCAGTAGCCAGTGAAGTGTGAGACGATGCAGCAGACGCTGGGGAGAGAGACCGGGGCCGGGGGAGACTGGTTTCTTGCCTCTGGGGTGCTTAACGTGGCTCATAAAATTGTTCTTTTAAAAATTTGCATTTCTTTGGCTTTTCTGTCCGCCAGTGAATATTATTTTTCTGGTTTCTGTTTCATTACACTGTTGTGTCATTTGCTTATTACTCTTTTCAGTATCGAACTAAAGAAACCCTAGAATTGCACATTTGTGTTTCCCTTAGAAAAGAACGCTCTCATTTAGCTAATGATGTAATATTCCACTGGCCTTCACAACAGAATAAGCGAAATTTTGCAAGGTAAATTTGTTTTTCCAAGGCATTTAAAGTAAATTATGTGGTTTGTAGCCTGACATGAAGCAAAATCTTCCCCAGAATGCAGCATGGTTGGCCAAATCCCCCACAGTCGCTGAGCCACAGGGCCAAATGCGACAACACGGGAGGAACAGGACTCTGAGCAGCAAATGTGACTGAAATACAAACAACAAAATGTGTGGTTTTCCAGACTCAGAGAATATTGGAAGACAAAACTGTGAGCACATTCTAATATGCAAGTGAAAGGCCGAAAGTCACCAGTAAATTATGTGTTTTTCCGCAGCCACGCCACTATCCTGGCACGTCGCTCTTTGTTTTTCAGATTCTCGTTCTTGACTGTCTGTAATTTGGCCTGAAATGTGAGTCTCTGGTGCTCCTCCAACATGTTACTGCAAAACTGCTGCAGCTGAAAGAACAAATAGATGGTCAGTCCATCAGTGTAACTGAACTTCTCACTCGGACACAGCAAGACACAGTTCATGTTAGGTAGCAGCGTGATCTTGCAAACGGATGAATGGCAGTTGGAATGAGTAGAAATGTGTGTCCCTGAGGAGACTGCAACTGAGAAAATAGGACGAAGAATACGCCTGTCCTGAAGAAGCCGATGGAGAGAGGAAGTTCCAGGAAGCAGAAAATTTGTCTACTTTATTTGCTTCTCTATTCCCAGCAGCACACAGTAGGTGTTCAACAAAGATTTCCTGATTCGTGTTGGATATTAGACCAGATTTGTGGACAGAGAGAACTTCCCTCTTCTCAAAAATAACGTAATTTCCAAAGCGCAAACCCAGTACACAGCATCTGTTTCTTTACAAATGTCATCCTTAAGAGTACTTATAGTGAATCACCCATTGGCTAAACTTCACTGAGTCAGGTCAAGCATTCAGTTATAAGAACATTTGTTCCAATATTACATACAAGCCAGATGCCAAGTGAGGGATAAGATATATGTCAAAAGTCTGTTTCTGTGTCATTGGATAAGAACTCAGAACACACGTTACCATAAAATGATAGTGTACCCTGCTGTTTCTCCTCCTGGCAGGAGGGGAAGGGGACAGCAGAGGATGAGATGGTTGGATGGCATCGCGACTCAATGGACATGAGTTTGAGCAAGTTCTGGGAGTTGGTGGTGGACAGGGAAGCCTGGCGTGCTGCAGTCCATGGAGTCGCAGAGTCGGACAGGACTGAGCGACTGAACTGAACTGACCCTGTTTTTTAGTCGCTAAGTCTTGTCTGACTCTTTTGTGACCCCATGGACTAAAGTCCATCAGGCTCCTTTGTCCACGGGATTCTCCAGGCAAGAATACTGGAGTGGGTTGCCATTTCCTTCTTCAGGGAATCTTCCTGATCCAGGAATCAAACTCTAATCTCCTGCATTGGCAGGTAGATTCTTTACCACTGAACCAACAAACTTCACAAAAGGTCACTTAAACTTTTAATATATTTGAAATTAAATAACAATAGGGTTGTCATGCCTAACTATAATACAGAAGAAAAGTAAGGTTCTAGGAAAAAGTAGATTAAGGGGACAAAAGCAAACCTCTCTCTCTCCCCCACACCTGGGCATTCCTGCCAGGCAGTGGGAGCCACACGCCAGCAGCACTGCCCCAGACTGGGAGTCTGCAGGGGGCGGGAGGGGAGTGTGGGTCTGGGGAGTGTGGGGGGGCTTCATAGGTGCTTGATCGCATGAGAGAGGCCAGGCTCCAGCAGGGTAGAGAAGAAAGACCAGATCACGAGATGTGAGAGTGGATAAAAACTGCTGGTGTGGAGGGAAAAGGGATTCATGTGACTTTCATTTTCCTTTTTTAGTAATTATTTTCGATATTACCATGTGAACTGATACAAATAGGACTGTTGGGCCTTAACAGCTTTTTGATAAGGATATTCATGGGAGCTAACTTACTTGTTTTCAAAATTGTAATAACTGAACTACTACTAAATCCATTTCTGTGTTTTAAAAAACAATGAACCATCAGTGATTGTAGACTTTTGGAACTTTGGGGAGTGCTAAAGTTATACAAACTTCACTCACTCATTCAGTAACAACGGGAATACTTTCCTGGCTTCCGCAGAGATACAGTTGAACTGAGGCATTTTTGAAGAGATCAACACACAAACTCCGTTTTGCTTCTGGGAGCTGCCATTTCAGCATTTTTGGGTGCACCCCTCACTCTCTTGTCTGGGGAATTCCTGATAAATTAGATCCTGACAGCTCAGTCTCAGGCAGGCCAAAACTTAAGCAAAGATCATTCCTCCAGGAATTATCAGTTTTTCCTCTCTCATAGTAACAACTACATAGGATGATTCGGGTGCATGGAGGAGAGGGTGTCAATCAGTTAATTAGCAATGTCCTAGGGTATGTGTTTGGAGCAGGGTCTAAAAGGATGATTAGGAATTATCCAGCCAAAGACAGGCATGAGGCAGCCATGAGACAGAAGGCAGAGTGTTTCTGAAATCTAGGAAATGTGCAACAACATGATAATTTAAGAAATTTTCTAAGTGGAATGGTGTTACTAAAGGAAACATGTGCAGAGGTGCCTATGTCTCTTATTCTCTGAAACGGTTCATGAAGAAGACAAAAATTAAGACGGAGAGGACGGCAACAGATTATGAAGGGTCTTGTGAGCTAATGAAAAGACTTCTAAATTTTTTGTGAGAACTATGATGAGCAGGGCAATGAGCGGCAACACTGTGACGGAAGGGACGGAGGAAAGACAGGACCAGGGTGCTGAGGCCGCCGTCTGTTGCAGTGACTCAGATGTGAAATGGTGAAATCCAGCCCTCCATGAATAAGAATAGTCTCTATTTCAGGAGGAGAAGGCACTGGCAGCCCACTCCAGCACTCTTGCCTGGAAAATCCCATGGACAGAGGAGCGTGGGAGGCTGCAGTCCATGGGGTCTCTAAGAGTCGGACACGACTGAGCGACCTCACTTTCACTTTTCACTTTCATGCACTAGAGAAGGAAATGGCAACCTACTGCAGTGTTCTTGCCTGGAGAATCCCAGGGACAGGGGAGCCTGTTGAGCTGCCCTCTCTGGGGTTGCATAGAGTCGGACACGACGAAAGAATTAAAAGACATTTCCTGCACAGCGATAATAGCACCAATAGAGCCCAGAAGGTAACAATACAGATAAGCTAATTATTTTTAATTTTAGCAACTTCAAATTACATTAAAATGGCTTCTACATTATCATAATTCACACTATCTATACTACTTACCTCTAAGATCTGTAAATCTGTACTTATGGTTCTCCCGATTACATATAGTAGGGTAACCAATGATTGTGTTCCATACCTACAAAACAACAAACCGCTAATCAAGAGTGGAAAATGTTTTGTAAGACAAAGCTATACAGCAGGTAAATGCTAAGTATACAGTCCCTATTAATCCCTATCTCTCAAATCTAAGCAAAACATATAAAGTAGTTTAGCTTCATCTTTTAATAGAAAATTCATGCTGTAGAAAAGTCTATTAGCACAAAGAAGTAATTACAGTTAAATACTGATTTATGTAACACATGGTTTTAAAAGTTTCATATAAATGTAAAAAGCTCTTCTTAAAAACAGTAAAAACAACTGCATTTATCTTTTAAAATGAAGTGGTTAGAATAGATGTCACACACTCCAAATTAAGAAAATTTAAAAGAGAACAAGGAAATATTCAAAGTACATTCCTTAAAAATGTAGTTAATATAGGATCAGTTTCAGAAGCTCTGACTTAAATACCATGAAAGCTTATTGAAACTTTCGTATTTGTGCTTTTTCAAAAGAGGATCCATATCTTCAGAGATCGTCAAAATGCTGGTGCTCCCCGATGGCTAAGTATCCTGGGTTTCCTTGAGCTCCCTCAAAAGGGCTGGCCACTGAAACTTCCCTTTCAGTTTAATGACCCCGAATGCCTGACAAGAACTGCCTGACAAACAGCCAGGAAGCATTGCTGTGGAAAGACCGCAGATACATACCTGCTCAGAGTGCTGCTGTAGTTAAAAAAGTAAAGAAAGACTTTTGGATGCATTAAAAAGAAAGAAAATTAAAATAGGTTAGTATAATGGAATGCACAAGAAAGGACTGAACTACCATTGTCTTATTCATAGTTGATTCACACAACGGACTTACTCCCAAAATGTATACTTGAAACTAAAATTTGTGAGAGTGAACACTGGCATCTGTGTGACGAAGGTGGAAGGGAACAGTGCTTTCGTCCTTTTTCAAATTCCCAGCTGTAAGGTAAACTGAATCTACTTCAGCACAGTGGAGAGCAGGAGACAGTCTACACATCATTCAGGCAAGCAAACCTGTTTCTATGAGGAAAGAAGAAATGTTTCTTAACTCTTCATTTTTGCTGGCCAGGTATAAAAAGCCTGTGAAATGACTCAAGAAATATGACAAAATCTGCAAAGAAACCGAGTTTAAAAAAAAGGTAGGAAATAGAAGAAAACTACTTATGTTGCTAAATGTGTGACTTTTCTACCAAATAGAGAGAAACTCTAGGCTAAAAGCTGAGTTGGGTTTGAAGACACCTTGGGACAACTTATACACTGTCAAAATGGGGAGTCACATATAGTTAAAAGCACTGGTGTGGACATTAAATGTGATGATGTGTGTTGAAGCACCTATCACGGTACGTGGCACGCTTCATTCCTTCCTATTCTTGCAAGTTTGAAGAAGAGATATTTTTGAGACAGATGATTTCTTACTCCTGAGAGTGAGAAAGAGTAATTACTCCTGAAAGAGTAATCTCTCTGAAATAGTACTCAGCAAAAAAATATATGTTACAAATAGTTTATCCTGCCAGTAATGTATTAATGTGAAGGCAGGAGCCAGTGTTTGTCAGTATCGTTGCCCCTTCAAGAAACTGATACCATTCAGGGCTAGCCAGGGTGATCTGGAACGTTAGTCCGTCTCACCGTCCCCACCTTCCTCTTCCCTCCTTTCTCGCAGCCGTCCTGCCCTCCCATCCCTTCTCCTGCCACATCTGGCTTCCTGCAGCAAGCATGGAGGCACCCAGGCATCTAGCCTGACCCGGTGACGCGCGATGGGAATGGCCCTCCAGTGCCTCAGCACACCACTCTGATAACACCTGAATTCTCTCGGCTGTTCCAATCTAACCCTTTCAGCTCTGTGTTTCCCATCATGAAATAGAACAGAGTAAAGTGAAAATGAGTGTAAGTTTTTACGCTTAAGACATTTGGAGAGAATTCCCTGGTGGTCTGGTGGTTAGGTCTCCATGCTCCCACTGCAGGGGATACAGGTTCGATCCCTGGTGGGAGAACAAAGATCTTGCAGGCTGTGTGGCTCAGCCAACATATATATAATTTATATGATTATAATTCATATATTATTATTAAAACTATTTGATATTTATCAGTTCAGTTCAGTTGCTCGGTCGTGTCCAACTCTTTGCAACCCCATGAATCGCAGCACACCAGGCCTCCCTGTCCATCACCAACTCCCAGAGTTCACTCAGATTCACGTTCATCGAGTCCGTGATGCCATCCAGCCATCTCATCCTCTGTCGTCCTCTTCTCCTCCTGTCCCTAATCCCTCTCTCTTATACACATCTAGATGTGTATAAGAGACAGGAGTGTGGGTCTGGGGAGTGTGGGGGGGCTTCATAGGTGCTTGATCGCATGAGAGAGGCCAGGCTCCAGCAGGGTAGAGAAGAAAGACCAGATCACGAGATGTGAGAGTGGATAAAAACTGCTGGTGTGGAGGGAAAAGGGATTCATGTGACTTTCATTTTCCTTTTTTAGTAATTATTTTCGATATTACCATGTGAACTGATACAAATAGGACTGTTGGGCCTTAACAGCTTTTTGATAAGGATATTCATGGGAGCTAACTTACTTGTTTTCAAAATTGTAATAACTGAACTACTACTAAATCCATTTCTGTGTTTTAAAAAACAATGAACCATCAGTGATTGTAGACTTTTGGAACTTTGGGGAGTGCTAAAGTTATACAAACTTCACTCACTCATTCAGTAACAACGGGAATACTTTCCTGGCTTCCGCAGAGATACAGTTGAACTGAGGCATTTTTGAAGAGATCAACACACAAACTCCGTTTTGCTTCTGGGAGCTGCCATTTCAGCATTTTTGACTCCTTCAGAATGGACTGGTTGGATCTCTTTGCTGTCCAAGGGACTCTCAAGAGTCTTCTCTAACACCACAGTTCAAAAGCATCAATTCTTTGGCACTCAGCCTTCTTCACAGTCCAACTCTCACATCCATACATGACCACAGGAAATAATAAATTTAAAGAAATAAACTGGAGCAATCAGAAAGAGAAAAGTGCTGCCAATTAAAATGGCACAAAAAAATTAAATAAGTAAATAAAATGGCACAAAGTTTTGGAAGTTAAAAAACTTATCTGGAGAAGAAATTAAGCATTTGTTGAAGAAGAGGGTAAGATTTATTCAGTTTGAAACAGATGATACTTTGTATTCTATATTCAAGTAAAACTAGGGTTTTCCTATAGGCCACAAAGTCTACATTGTTTTATAAAAGCCAAAGCAAGGTAACAAGGATAATACAAATAACGTTTCTACTGCATCCAAAGAAACATCACAAAAAAAAAAATCGTGTTTCTTTACAGCTATTTACATGTCCTTTCATAGGGTCTGTCCACAGCTGCAGGTATATTTAGTGACTTCTGTAACCTGAAAGATGTCTTTATGGTTAGTGGAAGCTCCTTCACTGGGATCAGGACCCAAAAGATCTCTAACAATGAACTAAATGCCCCATGCCCGCCGGTGCAGAGCCCTGATCAGGAAAGTGAGAGAAGCAAGAGCAAACCATTTAGCTCGAGCAACTGGTCCTACGTACACTTTCAGACCAGGCTCCCTGGGAAGAATCTTGGGCTCAGATGGGAACAGACGTTCCTGGACTGCTACTGGCAGTGTTTCAACTGTTTCGCTTGGCCAGCCCTGCCTGCTACTTTCCAGGGGCCTTATGCTGCAGCCAGTTGTGAAGGCCCGCCCCAGTCAGACTCTCAGCCCTGCCCTCCCAGCATTTACGGGTGTCCTCCCCTCCACACAGAACGGGATTTCTTCCAACTCAAGCCCCCTTCTTTTCTCAATCCCCAGAGCCCTTTCCATCTGTCCTCTGTAACGTTTATCAGACACCATGTCTTCATCACTTTACAACCCCTACAACAGCTTGCAGTAACTGTGCCTTGGCATAGAAAAACTAGAACATTTATTACCAGAAAAACCTTACAGTTGATCACATACAACTTCTTCCATTTTATACAACTTTTTAACCAAGGCCTAAACGTTAACTAGTGGGCCATCAATAAATAAAGGTTGGTCTAGTGTCAGTTCCAGATGAGAGGGTTAGAGAATTTAGTTTCTCATCTGTCTTCGTTTTGGAACAACTGATGTACTGGCAGAATGACAGTTTATGTTAGCACAGACAGTACAAAGCAGGATCACGGTGACAAGACCCTGGGCTAGATGCTAGATTTCCTTCTGACAGGCTTCTCGGAGCTTTGTGATGCTAACATATACTGTGAATTTGAGGGAGTTAAGGTAGTTTCCAAACTGATTGGGCTGCTGGCTCCCTTGTTTACATAAGGCTTGTCAGTATCTTCATGAATAATGCTCAGTGAAAAAAAAAAATCGTGTTTCTTTACAGCTATTTACATGTCCTTTCATAGGGTCTGTCCACAGCTGCAGGTATATTTAGTGACTTCTGTAACCTGAAAGATGTCTTTATGGTTAGTGGAAGCTCCTTCACTGGGATCAGGACCCAAAAGATCTCTAACAATGAACTAAATGCCCCATGCCCGCCGGTGCAGAGCCCTGATCAGGAAAGTGAGAGAAGCAAGAGCAAACCATTTAGCTCGAGCAACTGGTCCTACGTACACTTTCAGACCAGGCTCCCTGGGAAGAATCTTGGGCTCAGATGGGAACAGACGTTCCTGGACTGCTACTGGCAGTGTTTCAACTGTTTCGCTTGGCCAGCCCTGCCTGCTACTTTCCAGGGGCCTTATGCTGCAGCCAGTTGTGAAGGCCCGCCCCAGTCAGACTCTCAGCCCTGCCCTCCCAGCATTTACGGGTGTCCTCCCCTCCACACAGAACGGGATTTCTTCCAACTCAAGCCCCCTTCTTTTCTCAATCCCCAGAGCCCTTTCCATCTGTCCTCTGTAACGTTTATCAGACACCATGTCTTCATCACTTTACAACCCCTACAACAGCTTGCAGTAACTGTGCCTTGGCATAGAAAAACTAGAACATTTATTACCAGAAAAACCTTACAGTTGATCACATACAACTTCTTCCATTTTATACAACTTTTTAACCAAGGCCTAAACGTTAACTAGTGGGCCATCAATAAATAAAGGTTGGTCTAGTGTCAGTTCCAGATGAGAGGGTTAGAGAATTTAGTTTCTCATCTGTCTTCGTTTTGGAACAACTGATGTACTGGCAGAATGACAGTTTATGTTAGCACAGACAGTACAAAGCAGGATCACGGTGACAAGACCCTGGGCTAGATGCTAGATTTCCTTCTGACAGGCTTCTCGGAGCTTTGTGATGCTAACATATACTGTGAATTTGAGGGAGTTAAGGTAGTTTCCAAACTGATTGGGCTGCTGGCTCCCTTGTTTACATAAGGCTTGTCAGTATCTTCCATGAATAATGCTCAGTGACTTTCAGAAAACTAAGATCATGGCATCTGGTCCCATCACTTCATGGGAAATAGATGGGGAAACAGTGTCAGACTCTTATTTTTTGGGCTCCAAAATCACTGCGGATGGTGACTGCAGCCATGATATTAAAAGACGCTTACTCCTTGGAAGGAAAGTTATGACCAACCTAGATAGCATATTAAAAAGCAGAGATATTACTTTGCCAACTAAGGTCCGTCTAGTCAAGGCTATGGTTTTTCCAGTGGTCATGTATGGATGTGAGAGTTGGACTGTGAAGAAAGCTGAGCACCGATGAACTGATGCTTTTGAACTGCGGTGTTAGAGAAGATTCTTGAGGGTCCCTTGGACTGCAAGGAGATCCAACCAGTTCTTCCTAAAGGAGATCAGTCCTGGGTGTTCATTGGAAGGACTGATGCTAAAGCTGAAGCTCCAATACTTTGGCTACCTCATGTGAAGAGTTGAAAAGACCCTTGGAAGAGTTGAAAAGATCATTGGAAAAGACCCTGACGCTGGGAGGGATTGCGGGCAGGAGGAGAAGGGGATGACAGAGGATGAGATGGCTGGATGGCATCACGGACTCGATGGACGTGAGTCTGAGTGAACTCCGGGAGTTGGTGATGGACAGGAAGGCCTGGCGTACTGTGATTCATGGGGTCACAAGAAGTTGGACACGACTGAGCGACTGAACTGAACTGAACTGAAACACTCTGGAGAAACACGAGTTTCAAAGCTAACTCACAAGTGATCAGTCACATTTTAGCAAATTCAGAATAAATCCTTTTCACTTAAATATGATAAATGTTAAATTTGTCATAGCATTTGTTTGCTTGTCTCATATCATTTTATGAAGACTGGTGACACACAACTATTTGTGTCAAGTAATAAGTAAATATTCTGCTATACAAAGAATAATGTAAGCATCCTGGTGCCATTTTAATGTAGAAAACATTTGAATTATTAATTTGAACTTTTATGTCCTCTTATAATCCATATACATTATTACTATTCATAATCATTTTCAAAATTCAGCAAGACTGGTGACTATAAATTGAATCCTAAAAATAAATCTTTTAGATGTAGAAGGCACATTTACTTGAGTCTCAAAAACGTTTTGCAGCAGAATGGGCAAGAGGAGTGAACTGAGATTAATTTATCATAAATAGAAAAGAAAAGCATCTATTTTATGAGCATAGCATTTTATTAAAAGATAAAAAAATTTAAGCCATGGTTAAAAGTGAATGCATTTATAATTCTAAGAACTTCTCAGGGATGATGAAATGTTCATTTAGAGCTGTTCTTTTTTTAAACAAAGAAAGTCCTATACTCCTGTTTAATACAGTTAGATCATTTAAATAAATTACTAGACAATGAACTTTTTCGAGTATTGCAAACATGCTTCTGTTCTCCAAATGCAGAAAAGATTCTTCTGAGGGATAAAAATTAAACACATTTAAATTAAGAGCAATCTTTTCCATAGGTTGGTCAAGCCATCTGCAAGCGCTTCACTAGTTAGATGTGCTTTGTATGGTATAGAAAGAGAGGGAGAATGAACCAAGGGGCCGTTTTACCCCATAGAGCAGTGCTGTGCAGTCCATTTCTCTCCAGGATGGAAATGCTCTCTGGTCTATTACAGTAGCTACTGGCCACATTGAGCACTTAAAACAAAGCTAGTACACCTGGGGAACTGAATTTTAAATTTATTTAATTGCAGTTAATTTAAATGTAAACAGCATTATGTTAGCTAGTAGCTAGTGTATTGAGCAATGCAGCCTTAGTTAATTTTTTAATCTGGTGTCAATTGGTTCCTTGTTAAACTACACCTGGGTCACTCAGGGGACTGTCGAAAGATACAGATTTTGCACCTATTCTGACAGATTCTGATTTTTAAGGAGTAGCTGGGCTTGGAAGCCTTTAGGTGTACCAGACACTCCAGGTAATTACAAAGCTCTGCCTCCCAGAGCGGGGGCGGAAGTGAGTCAGTGGTAAAGAATCTGCCTGCCAATGCAGGAGATACAGGAGACCTGAGTTTGATCTCTGGGTTGGGAAGATCCCTTGGAGGAGGAAATGGCAATCTATTCTAGTATTCTTGCCTGGAAAACTCCTACAGTCCGTGGGGTTGCAAAGAGTCAGCCACGACTAGGCACGCAACATTAGAAAGTGTCAGGTTTGTGCTTGTGCTCCCCTGTCTGAGTGTGGATATGACCCTGGACTGACAGGCACCACGTCACTTTCAGACACAATATGAAAGACCCTTAATACTTACAAATACACACAAGTGCCCGGCACTAGGAAGCACTGAGCCGGGAAGTAATGTGCAGCTGGGTCTTAATTCTGGGCTTTAAAGAAGGCATGGTTAATTAAGGCTTTCAGTGACTGTGCAGCTGTGGAGATCTCAGCCAGGAGAAGGATGTTGAATCTCATTGTCTTCCTGCCCTTTGACCGTCGCCGAAGACCATCAGTAAAATTCCCTCCCACTCCAAAAAAGAATGTATGGTTAAGTCGTGCTCTAGAAACAGCAATTATTAAAGGTAACCTAGTTGATTTGTACATTTCAATGTCTATTTTATCTGACAGGCTATGAAGTGAAGTGAAGTGAAATCGTTCAGTCCTGTCCGACTCTTTGCGACCCCATGGACTGTAGCCTACCAATCTCCTCCATCCCTGGGATTCTCCAGGCAAGAATACTGGAGTGGGTTTCCATTCCCTTCTCCAGGAGATCTTCCCAACCCAGGGATCAAACCTGGGTCTCCCGTATTGCAGGCAGACGCTTTACCATCTGAGCCACCAAGGAGGTCGACAGGCTATGAAGCAAGCGTATTTAATCTTAAAAGGTGAAAAACATAGAATGTTCAATAATATGGAACCCAAATATACAAAGGGAATCTGACAAAAGACGCAAGCTCAGCATCCAAGCATATGTAGTAATATGTTGCATATGTTGTTTCTTAAAGATACGGCGATGTATTTCACAAAACAAAATGGAAAATGTCCACTCATACCAAAAAACATGACTTACTCTAATCTGTGTCTCTGAAGACAAGATTCTTAGTGGGCAAAATGGGGAAACTGAGGTAGATAAGTATTTCATGCAAAACTACATTCACAAAGAAAGTCAGAAGCAAGGATAAGTGATCTTATCTTCCACGAAGCTGGTGTGTGGTAAGATTAAATGCAGGAAAATAACCACTTTTCTGGGCAACGTGAAGGCCTCTAGGGGCCTAGCTAGACTACACCTGAGCCATTCACCAGCTGGATGACGTGAAGAAAAGGGTGGTTTCACATTTTCCGGCTCACCTTTCTCTCACAGCTTCCCAATTGTTGATTAAAAAGTCCTTTGCAACATATCGGCCAACTTCAGATTCTGCAACAACTTCGATGACATTCGTTTCATTAAAAGTGAAAGGAGACACAGTGACGGCATAATCCATATATCTGCAAAAGCGCATTTGGCAGAAACTAAATATGTAAAAATTATTCAATAGAAAGAATGTAAGTGGAGTGAAAAATCCCATATGGTTCTAAGTTAGTGGTGCATAAATATGTTTCATATTAATTCTTACATTAGCTCATGTCTGTTTTTCTCCCTTTAGTTTATTAATTGCATTTCTCCACCAAGAACCTTTTCAAGTTAAGTTACAATAATCACCTGTTAAGTATCCATGGATCTTTACTGCAGCTCATTGCATAAGCAAGTTGAATCCTTTCTTCTTCCTTTGTGTTATTATTGTAGATTTTTAACAAAAAGTCCCATTCTTTATCATTTCCCAAGGCAATGCCATAACATAAAATAACATTTTTAATTGGATTAGGTATTCTGTAAGATACAACATGCAAGGAATGATATTTTCCATAGTAGTTTAGTTATACGTTAATCTAGGTTGTCACATATTTAGAAGTATGCTGCTGCTGATAAGTCACTTCAGTCGTGTTCAACTCTGTGCGACCCCATAGATGGCAGCCCACCAGGCTCCGCCATCCTCAGGATTCTCCAGGCAAGAACACTGAAGTATAAATCTAGATATGAATATCAAAAGCTGGAATCTAGAAAAGCAACTGTAAAAAGTGTCATCCACACTAATATCTTGAAGTCATTAGTTTAGTTTAGAAACTAAGGAGATTTGAGGGAGAAACAAATTAGAATAGTACAGACAGTGTATGTTGATAATCCTGTTTGATTTCATATATTATTATCACATTTTCTAAGAGTCCCTCTGAAGGCATATATTCAAGGTAATATAATAACACCAAAATGACAGAGTATTGGTCTCAGCTGTCAATGAAGCTGAAAATTTAGAGATGTCCTGATGCACTTTTATATGTATGAATAAATAACCATAAAGAACAATCTAAGTAAGCACAGGTGCTTATTGGGGAATGCACTGGTAATGAGAGGTCCAGGGTCAGAATTCAGTGTATAAATTCTGATCTGTTGTGAACTGTGGTGTTAGAGAAGACTCTTGAGAGTCCCTTGTACTGCAAGGAAATCCAACCAGTCCATCCTAAAGGAAATCAGTCCTGAATATTCATTGGAAGGACTGATGCTGAAGCTGAAACTCCGATACTTTGGCCACCTGATGCGAAGAACTGACTTATTGGAAAAGACCTTGATGCTGGGAGGGACTGGGGCCAGGAAGAGAAGGGGACGACAGAGGAGATGGTTGGATGGCATCACCGACTCAATGGACATGAATTTGAGCAAGCTCCGGGAGTTGCTGAAGAACAAGGAGACCTGGTTTGCTACAGTCCACGGGGTCGCAAAGAGTCAGACACGACTGAGCGACTGGACTGAACTGATGGTTATGCACAGACCTTCATGAGACAGTTCTCTGTGTGTGTGTATATCTGTTTTTAAAGGATATTTGAAAAAAAAAATAAAAAGAGATTATGTAAGTAAAAACAAAATGTTCCTTTCCAGAGTAAAAGCATCAAACATTGAGAGACATTGTTGGTGCTGAAATAGGGCAAAAAGAAGGGCAATTACAATATAACTCTTACTCATTCTCTGGATGGTTCATCCAGTTTCTGAAGAGTTCTCTGGACAGCTGAAGACAGTCCTCAAGACCAAACCAACATGCAGTTCCAAAAACTTTTTCCAGTGATATTCTTGAAGGAAAAGTCAAAGAACATTTATTTTTCATTACTACATTTATATTTTTCTGCTTCCAAAAATATGTGTTTCATAAAAAGATGGGTATTTTAAAAACATCCTTCCAATAATATCAGGTTTGTTAAAAAATAGCCTTTGTGGATGGCAACTATATTTAAGGTTCAGGGAAATATTTGCTGAACTGCTCTCAGGCACCAAATAAGCTCTCAGACTGGTATTTTTTTGAAGGTAAGAAATAAATTACTGCCCTCCTTCATCTCCCCAAACACACATGGGTGTACACACACACCACATCTGTTATCAATTTATTTTTTCTCTCTCATACAACAATTGGCTTACAGATTTAAAAAATGACTTTAGAGTATTTGATATAATACGCTTAAAAATAAAGTTCTTTCTCTACACATGAAAACAGAGGGAATGGTTTATTTCTCTCCTCTGACGCTATGCCTTCCCTTGCTTCAGCTTCCATTTTTCCTTCAGCTCCTCCTGGCTATTAATGTCATCCCCAGAAAAGGAACGGAGGTTTCTGTTTTGTTTTTATAGTTGAGCAGAGGTACGTGTTATGATTGCAAAGAAAGTAGGTTCAAAAGAACATGGAGAGGAACAATGATAAATCCAGATAAGTGTGACGTGTGACTCCTCACACTCTGCAGTTTGGAGTCAAAGGTAAAAGAATTCAGAAGGGTCAGAAGTTTTCCAGAAAATACAAGAGCCAAATCTCCTTTGTTCCCCCCTCCCTCTGGTTTGCTCTCTGCCTGGCCTGACCTTCTGATAAGCAGTAGTAGTAAGACCAGGGGTGGAAGGCTTCTGAGAGACAGCTCTGACCACTCACTACACATTCACTCCTCTCTCCACCCTTCCCAAGCTGGCAGCAGCAAGAAGGAATTCTCTGGAAGCACAATCCAACTCCCGAGGTTGGCCCCAGGATGCTACAAAAAATAGGTCACTTCAGGCCAGTGTAGGAGAGCTGAGGCCACAGCTGGTTCACAAAGGTGCTGCCTGGTTGGGCCTTGCTGCTCACCTCTCCGCTCACCTATCCACTCTCCATTCCAGCTCCTCCCCATGTCTTCCATCCATCTGTAAAGCCAACGCCATGTCCTTCTAGTCACACTCTGTAGGCTAAAATCTCTCCCCTTTTAGAAGGAAACTCGTGAGACAGAACAATCACCTTTTGTATAGTCTGTATTTTTCGCTTGGTTTTATTGACTTCAGCCTGATATTGACTAGAGCTGTAGATGGAATTCCTGCACCATTCATCATTGATCACAAATCCCCTCTCCAATCTGGAAGCCCAGCCTACCTTCTGTCACAGGGTCCTGCGGCTCTCTCTTGCCTTTCACCCTCTTCCTAGACTAGATTATGGCTTACTTCCCCACCAAACCAATGTCATTCACAGTACTTGCTCATGCTCACACACCGATGATTGATACAGGTCCCTGTATGATGTTTGATGATCTGATCATTAGTCATCAACCTCCCTCATCATATTTGCATAATGTTAGAATTTCTGTTTGACATACATAATGGAACTTTTCCCTGTTTCATCAATAATGCACAGAGTGGAATGTTTTCTTCTGTGGCCTTCCGATACCCTTCATTTGTATTAGCTGGTTTTGCTTAGCACAACTTTTCACCAATAGTACAACTTACTTAAGATTTCAACCAGTAGCATAATAGTTGAGAATATAAAGCTATAAACTCCTATGTGTACATGTATGTGCCTTGCAGGTAAATTAAGATCCCTAACTACTATTTCCCATTAAGATGTATGTAGCTCACCAATCTCAAAGCTACTCTTCTCAAATTGCACACAAATCTCTCAGTGAATCATTAACTATTCGGTTCTTATTTTAGGAATCTGGAAACCTATCCATTAATATGAATCATTTAATTCAATTGTCACTGTTCAGAAAGTACATACAGAGCTAAATAGTCCTCCTGCAAGGCTGTCACATTTTCACGAATCATAGTTGAGTAAGTATTCCATATTGAGGTAAGTCTCTTCAACAGATACTTCTATAAACAATAAAGAGAATATTAGTTAGTTCTGCTCACAACACTCAGTTTGCACTGCTTTTCCCTTGTCTGAAAAGACACTAACTGAGAGGTGACAGATATTTCTTCGGAAATAAACTTCACTTGTTACTAAATGTTTAATTGATTTTTTTAAAACATTTTAGGTTCACTTTCTTCATAAGAAAGCGATAGGTAAACAACATGATGTGTGCAAGCACAGTGCCTGGCACAGAGTAGGAGCTTTATCAGTATTAGCCACTCTTATCACTTACTATCACCCCCAAATTCTAGTGGTCTTTAAAACAGACGGAAAAAAAGGGAAAAATATAAGACAAATGTTCTGCCTTGAAACTTTCAAATTTTCATGCACATATATATAAACACACACACACATATATATATGAAAACAAGGAACACTGATTTATGCCTTGGACAAATGTTAACCCTGGATCTAAAATAAGATTTCTTCAACTGAGCTATTGGCTGGTAAATAACAGCATTTTTACAGTCATATATTTACCAATACCTCCCTCAGAACAGTATTATTCACTGAAACTCTTCAAAAAACAAGTGTGAGCTTCTACTTCTTTACTCATGGGTCAAAATCAGATATTATCAATGAGCCACCTCAACCCCACAGACATCCAAGCGCCTTCTATTGGTCACTATGCCCACATTCAAGTACGTTTACATCAACACTGTAGACACTAGATCAAAGAAAGTCTGGAACTCCAAGGTGCTTGTGATTTTGCTCTCAGATGGCCCTGGAAACTCACTTGAAATCATTACCTAACACACTTGCTGTTTTGCTTGTGGTCCCCAAATCTCCGAGGGGCTGCACACAAACAGGCTTTTCCTGTTCCATCTCTCTTATGATCACTGGCTCACTGTTAAAGACCTAATAATGGAAACTTTCCGTTTTATTGCTGCTGTTTTCCCTCTTAATAAGGACAAGATGGCACAGTCATTTCTTCATTCATTAACTCTAACTTCCACATCTCTCTTCCCAATATCAAAAGCAGCTTCAAAATATTTTCTTTTCTAGAACATTGCTCTCTGGTTTCAAGTGCTGGCCCTATAAATCAGAGTATATAAATTATGGATAAAGAACTGGGAAAAGTCATTCTGTTTACCAACAATCTTTTAGGAAAACAGTTGTTAATAGACAGTATCCTTTCTTTATATAAAAAAGAAAAATACATCGTTTCCATCCACTTCTGGTTTCTCAGGACACATTGCCGCCTCAGCAAGAACACAGTACCTTCTCTCACATATATCTCCTAGGGCAGATCTATGACCAAGGTATTTTCTTTTAAGAATAAGCAACCATTCCTAAGAAAATGAATATATACAGAACTAACAGGCTCTTATTTTGGGAAAGACTAGTTTCACAGATGCTACCTAAAATATGGAAAGAAGATGAAACAAAAGAATTGTTTTTAAAAACCATCTTACAAAGAATGAATTTACCTTTAACAATGGATATATATCATGGTTGTTCGCATCAGAAACAAGATCCCTGGTTACTAGGTTCATCAAAACTGCATGCCACACTATGATTTCATCTTCTTCAGCAAGGTACTTGGTTAAATCAAGTGCTGTTTCAATTTCGATATAATCGTTTCTGTTTGGTTTTTAAAAAAACAACAAAGATTCAAAAAAGCCTTTCCTTGCTAAATGATCTGCACACTTTCCATATTCGTTACATGATTCAGAGCCTGATTTCAAGAAGGTATATGAAATCAAGAAGCTAGAGGCCAAAGGTCCCATCTCGTTGATAAGGTGGAACCCAAGCAATGTTGACAGGCTCTCCATTTCAATTTGATAGATTCAAGGTCAATGAATACAATAAAGTAGCAAAGAAGAAAAATACAGGTATGTGATGGGAGGGACAGGGAAGGCTTTCTGGAGGAGGAACTTGAAAAAAGAATGAAGGAAGGATAGGACTGGAATAAGTAGAAAGATAGAGGAAGGCAGTTAGGACAAAGAGGGGGTTCATGGCAGACCAACTTCAAGGCACTGAATTTCTTTTGTGTGTACTGAGAGGTGGGAGCTAATAGGTAATCAAAAGTGTGGAGAGGCTTGACTATCAGGATAAAGAATTTACATTTGGTGGAACGTCTTTAAACAGTCAGGGTAACATCATGAAATTGATGCCTTAAAATTTTGTTTCAGTTTGTGCTGCAGAAGACAGAATAGAATTCTTAAAGGGCTAACAGCTAGAAGCTAAAGTGACAGGCCAGGCAAAGGGTGATGCAAATTTGACTCAGCAAGGAAACAATGAAAGTGCTAAGTGAGGTGAGAATCCAAAAGACATTCCCCAGATCCCCAGAATCAATAGCTAAGACACAGTGACTAGATGGGAGACGGAAAGAGTCAGGAGGGTCAAGGATATCCCTAAGGTTTCAAGTCGGGGAGATGGGAAGAATAGTAGTACCTGTGACAAAAAGAGATTGATAGTAGCAATTTAGAGGCAGAAATAAAGTTCAGTGATTTGGGTACTGAATTTAAAGGACCTCAGAATGAAGAGAAGACAGGAGGAGACAAGTAAACACATAGATTTAGAAGTCATCAACATGTCCTTTACAAACATGTATTGAATACCTTATATCTGGTGGGCACTGTACATATATACATAATAAAGTGACCACTGAAACCATAAGAAGGCAAGAATTACTCAGAGGAAAGATCGAAGAAAATAACATAACCATGACTGGTCTTAAAGATGCTCAGGGCAGCTGGAAAAAGAAGTCAGATACTGGAGGAGAACCACATTTGCACACAGAAGTCTCAGAAAGTCAAAAAAAGCAGCTTGCAAAAAAGTGGTTAACAATACTAAACTCAGAAATGTTTCAGTGAAGTAGTGGGTGGGGAAATGTGCTCTACGTCCAGAGGGGAAAAGCAGAAAAAAAAAGGAGGGATAAAATATGCAGACATTCATTCAAGAAATACAACAGGTGAAGGAAAGACAGAATACACTGGATAATTTATTATGTGTACTCCTTAACTTTACTGTCTAAAAATTTAAATTCTGACATACATTCACTTCCCTGGTTAGAAGCTTAGCAGTAGAGTAAATCCACTATCAATGAAATCAATAATTCTGTAATACATTAGAATATAGGCTCATTAAAATTATACATACAGGCATTACCTTTGAGTAACAAAAATCACTTCAAAGTCCTAACTGATAGTCTATTTATTTCCAGAAACTCTTTATTTTGGATAAATCAGTTACTTTATTTCCTTAACTTCCAGTATCTTAGAATGATATGAAAATGTCTTTCATAACCTTCCTAAATCTATCCATTTGAACATTAACAGTCTTTACAAATGCAAGTCTAAACTCTGTGTATGTTACCTAAGTTTTCACTCCTGATCTAGATTTTAAAATAATGATTCTTGAACATTTTGTAATAATCCTATAAATATTTAAACACTATCACCTTTTCCTATTTACACTGTCTCTACTGCATCCTTCTAAAGGTTTTCCTTTAAGGGCTCCCTCCCTTTTTTTTTAATATTTACAAATGCAAGTCTAAACTCTGTGTATGTTACCTAAGTTTTCACTCCTGATCTAGATTTTAAAATAATGATTCTTGAACATTTTGTAATAATCCTATAAATATTTAAACACTATCACCTTTTCCTATTTACACTGTCTCTACTGCATCCTTCTAAAGGTTTTCCTTTAAGGGCTCCCTCCCTTTTTTTTTAATCATGGAAAGGCATTTTATTTTATTTTAAATACAGCAGTGTGTACATGTCAATCTCAGACTCCAGTCTATCCCTCCCTTCCCCTCAGGAAGTCCCTTTAAAACATTAAATTTTCTTTGCTGCTCCTTTAAGAGTCTTTCAAAATTTCTCCATGATCAGTTTAAATCTTATTTTACCAAAGTTAATTTAATCAAAATACATGGGATTTCACATAATTAACCACCAAATTTTGACTTAACAAAGAACATATATTCCTTCTTGTCAAATTGTTATAAAAAATATCGTGTCCTGTGGCTTTTATGTTTATTAGTATTGGATGTTATTGCTCCTTCCTGATGATGACCTTTTTGAATTGCCTTTTTGTC
>SJYC01020947.1:0-16959 GCA_006408675.1 Madoqua kirkii
ATTCATACTGTGACCAAAGCTTTATGTATTTGTATTTAATCATCTCTTTCTTTAAGATTTCTAATGCTGTCAAAAGCCCTAACTTCCACTCACAGTCACTGAATTTGTTGAATAATTCACTGGTACTGGCAACATTGTCCCCCAGATCTTTATCCCTACTGGATATACTTGATGCAGATGACCAAAGATGATATTTATTACTTTTTGGTCACTGTATACCATAGATTTTCTGGCTTATCTTCCTATAACATGATAAAGGCATTAATGAGTTTTCTGTTTTCAAATTCCTGGTTCCAAATTTTGACTGCAGATAACAGAAAGCAATACTGGTTTCCTTCAGCCAACAATAAATTAAAGTGAAGGGATTTATCAGAGGATGCAAAGGATTCATGGAATGAACACATGATTGTTGTTTAGTCGCTAAGTCGTGTCTGACTCTTTGCGACCTCATGGACTGTAGCCCACCTGGCTCCTCTGTCCACGGGATTTCCCAGGCAAGAATACTAGAGTGGGTTGCCATTTCCTTCTCCACTTCTCCAGGGGATCTTCTGGACCCAAGGATCGAACCTGGGATCAAACTCCTGCCTTACAGGCAGATTCTTTACCATTAAGCCACCAGGGAAACCCCAATGTGTGAATACTAGGCCCTTAAATGTGGCAGTTATGCTGCTAGCGGGAACTAGAATTATTTGCAGACTTGTATCAGACTTTATTTTTTGGGGGCTCCAAAATCACCACAGATGGTGATTGCAGCCATGAAATTAAAAGACGCTTACCCCTTGGAAGAAAAGTTATGACCAATCTATATAGTATATTCAAAAGCAGAGACATTACTTTGCCAACTAAGGTCTGTCTAGTCAAGGCTATGGTTTTTCCTGTGGTCATGTATGGATGTGAGAGTTGGACTGTGAAGAAGGCTGAGCACTGAAGAACTGATGCTTTTGAAGTGTGGTGTTGGAGAAGACTCTTGAGAGTCCCTTGGACTGCAAGGAGATCTAGCCAATCCATTCTGAAGGAGATCAGTCCTGGGATTTCTTTGGAAGGAATGATGCTAAAGCTGAAACTCCAGTACTTTGGCCACCTCATGTAAAGAGTTGACTCATTGGAAGAGACTCTGATGCTGGGAGGGATTGGGGGCAGGAGGAGAAGGGGACGACAGGATGAGATGGCTGGATGACATCACTGACTGAATGGACGTGAGTCTGATTGAACTCCGGGAGTTGGTGATGGACAGGGGGGCCTGGTGTGCTACAATTCATGAGGTCGCAAAGAGTTGGACACGACTGACTGACTGAACTGAATTGAACTGAGCTGATCCAGAGTTAAAACCCAGAAAGCCCCAGAGCACTGTTATAAAAGTGAAATCTGGGAGGAGGAGGCTTAGATATCAAAAGATTGTGGGACTTGATCAATTTACTTCAGCAGTCATTTGCAAAACATATGGAAGAATAGAAATTTAAGGTATAGAACCACATTTGGAGAACCATAATTTTATATTAGACTGAATTTATTGATATGAGTTCACTTGTCAGAGATTCCTGATGGCATGTGAAGGTAAAGAACTGGGCTGATGTGCACTACCCTAGACTTACAAATGAAGGGAGGTGTCAGACATGACTTAGAATAAGGTAAAGAACATAATTCAAAGAATTGGGAGACTGGAATGGTAGATTTGATTTATTATAGATGTCTTGTCCACTCATCCAATAAATATGTTCCTGCAGCAGGCCCTGAAGACACTCTATTCACTAGGACTTTGAGGCATAGGTTGTGATTGGAACTCTGGCTTATTACAAAAGTGGTGTAGTGGTTGTTCTCTGGAGTGTGTGGGAGAAGCTGAAATAGAAATGAATTTCCTGATTTCGGTAGGAACAGTGAGTCCTTGAGGCAGCAGAACCCATATAGGTCACTTACCGCTGAGGCCTGGTGGGCCTGGTTACTATAATGACAGCAGGGAATGAAATGGGCTGACCGCAATGGGATTATTGCCAGTGGTCATGGAATCCTTGGGGTTGAAATAGAAAAACAGTCCTTTAAGGTCACATTTTACTTCTCTAGCCCTAAACTGCAGGTCTGGTGGAATTAATTCCTCTATGCTTTATTCTAGAGTGTAATATGTATGGCTTATTATAAAATAGCAGCCACTTCCTTCCCAGGGGATCTTTCCCACCCAGGGATCAAACCCAGGTCTCCTACAGTGTAGGCAGATTCTTTACCATCTGAGCTACTAGGGAAGCTCCATTTTAAAATAATAGTGGTTAACTCTAAAATTTACTTTTGAGGGTAAGGAGATCAAACCAGTCAGTCCTAAAGGAAATCAAGCCTGAATATTCATGGAAGGGATTCATGCTAAAGCTGAAACTCCAATACTTTGGCCACCTGATGTAAAGAGTGGAAAAGACCCTGATGCTAGGAAATATCGAGGGCAGGAGGAGAGAGGGATGACAGAGGATGAGATGGTTGGATGGCATCACCGACTCAATGGACATGGGTTTGAGAAAATTCTGGGAGACACTGAAGGACAGGGAAGCCTTGGTGTGGTGCAGTCCAGGGTCTCAAAGAGTCGGACACAACTGAGCGACTGAAAAACAACAGAATACATAGCACAATAAAACTAGAGGAGGAAGGGACATTACCCAGAGGTTGCAGACTTGTGATTTTATAGAGTAACTGATGAGACTTGGGACTGTCTTCATTTGGAAAAGGAGTGTGATTTTGTGGTACAAGTAATGAATTGTGTTAGGAAGAACAATTCTGGGGGAAGGTGTGATTTGGGGAAAAAGGATATGAATAAATGTTTGTCTGCCAAAGGTGTGGACCATACATTTTTCATTTTATTTCTGACTGTCTAGTGTCTAACCATATTTCTATTTGGGGAATTCCTCAGTGAATATTCTCTTGGAAAGGATAAGTGCGTCACCTCCCACTACTGACATTAAAGATGTCAGCTCCTCTTTTTGTCTGCCCCGGAAGACAGGCTTGATCATGTAACTAGCCAATTAGACACTGATACCTTGGACTGTAAGTTTTCATATGGCGTACATACATAAAGACAGGATGAGGCTTCAACTTTGGTGGCATAATGGAATAATTCTTGTAGTGTCAGGGTGTTCTGGTCAGACGATTCTTGTTAAAAGATACTTCTTATGACCCCCTGGTTCTTCAGCTTCTGGACCTGCTTTGATTCCTACCTGGTTACAAGGGTTTGTGGTTCAGAACTTTTTGATTTGGTGAGCTCTTGACAGCATTTATTCTCCATTTTCTTGCACTTAAATAGTCAGAATTCATTTGCATTACTTGTGTATGATGTTGTGCTGTGATCAATTACTTCAGTTGTGTTCAGCTTATTGTACCAGGCTCCTCTGTCCATGGGATCCCGCAGGCAAGAATACTGGAGTGGGTTGCCATGCCCTTCTTCAGGGGATCTTCCTGACCCAGGGAGAGATCAAACCCGAATCTTTTGTGTCTCCTGCATTGCAGGGGGGTTCTTTACCACTAAGCTACCAGGAAAGTCCCACTTGTGTATGTTGTTTGCATCCTAGTAAATACAGAATTTAAAGGGAATATTCTTTCCTCCATAATCCTGGTCCTCTTCTATTATCTCATCTCAGCAAATGACACCATTGTTTATCCAGTTGAACAAGCCAATAGCCAGCCTTGACAATCCTCATCTAATCCATCATTAAGTTTTATTGATTTTTCCTCCTAAATATCCGTTGAGTCTATCCACCTCTCCACAGCTCTACCCCTAATCAATATTGACACCCTAGTCTAAGCCACCGTCATATTTTACCTGGACTACAGCATTCTCTTTGGTCTACTTGCCTTTTGTTCTCCTCCTCTAATCCATTCTAAATGTAAAATCTGATCATGTTACACAGTGTTTCTGGTGAGGGCCTGCTTCCTAGCTTTCAGACAGCTGACTTTTCATTGTATTCTTACATGGCCTTTCCCGAGTGCATAGGCCTCAAGTTATGTGAGGTCAAAGGATCTCTTCCTCTTCTTATAAAACCATCCATCAGATTAGGGCCCCACTCGTACAACCTTAGTTAGCCTTAATTACCTCTTTACCTTATCCTCAAACACAGTCACACACTGACTGACATCAACAGATAAATTTAGGGGGACACAATTCAGTCCATACCATTCTGCCCCTGGTATCCCCAAATTAATGTCCTTATTGCATGCAATTCACATTTATTTTATCCCAACAGCTGCCAAAATCTTAACTGATCCCAGCATCAACTCTATAAAGTCTGAAGTTTCATCTAAATATCACTAAATCAGATATGAGTGAGACTAGAGGTATGACTCATCCTAAGGCAAAATTCCTCTCTAGCTGTGAACCTGTGAAATCAGACAAGCTAGGTGTTTCCAAAATACAATGACGGGACAGGCATAAGATAGACATTGCTATATCAAAAGGGAGAGATGGGAAAGGAAAAAGGGATGATGGATCCCAACCAAGTTCAAAACCTAACAAGGCAAATACCGTTAGAGCTGAAAGCTTGCGAATAATCCTCTTTGGTTTGATGCAGTGCCTTCTGGACCTACTAGGGTGGTGACCCTGTCTTGGGGGCCCTAAGGCAGGGTCACAACCTCATGTTAGGCAGGCCATAAAGCTTGCTGAAACTGAGTTGGTAGCCCTGATGATCTCTGAGTGAACTTTGGAGTCATTCTTGCTTTTTATTGAAGGGTAAAGCACGTGCACAGCCAAAAACGTCTATGGTTCCATCCTGTAAAATTCAAGGTGACAGCTTCCTTCATCTTTCCCACTTTCCCAGCCCTTCCTTTGGTCCAAACTGGTAGTGTCACCACTGATATAATTGCATCTCTTTTCCAAGCCTCTGCTGAAATGGTTGATTGCAATCCATGAGTCACATCCTTTACCAGAAACTGTTGAGCCATACCTCTAGTATTGTCTTTAGGACAAGCCTCCCCCCTCCCTCCCTTTTTTTTTTTGGCAGTATGGTTAGGCTTAGCATGTTCCAAATCTTCAAGTTCCGGTTCCTTTATGCTTACCAATTGCTTTCTTAATTCAACTTTTTCCTCTCACATTTTACTAAAGCAGTAAGGAGGACCCAAGTGGCCCCTTTAACACTTTGGTTGAAAATCTCCTCCGCTAAGATCCAAATTCATTGCTTGAAAGTTCTACCTTCCACAAAACTCTAGAGCATAATTCAGCAAGTTCTCTGCCACTTTATAAGAAGGAATTTTCTTTCAGTTTCTAAAACCCTCTTCCTCATTTTTGTCTGAGACCTCAGCAGTTTGGGTGGAGTAGGGTTTGAGAATTTGCATTTTTACCTTTGAACATCATTTCTATAAGCTAGCAAAGGGCCTCTCAAACGTTGAAATGCATACTAATTCCTGGTCATTTTGTTAAATATAGGTTCTGATTCTGTAGGTCTAGGGATTTCTGCAGTTCTAACAAACTGATACGTTAGTAGCAAACTGCTTCCAGGTTGAGTTGTACTTGTTAGAAGTATAAAATGTCCATCTGATCCTCAGGGGTCCAAATTGGACTCTGCAATTAACAATCCAATTTAACACAATCCATGTCAATCAGTATTGGAGAAACACTATTCTAGGTACTTTGAATCATCAGAAAATTAGGAGGGAAACTTCCATGGAGGCTACAACAGACTCACAGAAAACTTGTGTATAGATGCTTTGTTCACGGTGGATGATATTTAGTTAGTCTACTCACTTTGAATATTTTACAGCTTATAACCACATCAAAAATATATTACTTTTTTTAAATCTTGACAGAAATATTGTTGTATAGGTAGGGCAAGTATTTCTAGTTCCATTTTATAGTTGAGAAACTGAAAATTAGTATAGATAAATCACTTATTTAAGGGCACACAACTAATGCATGTCAAGTCTTTAGTTTGAACCAAGTACTCTGCCTCAAGTCAAGTATTTTTTTCCACTAAATTATACTTCCAGATCCTTCTTTCTATTAAAAAATGACTGGTTTGGAAAGTATATTACTTGAAAGGGAACTGGTCTTTCCAATGAAATCATTTTCACCTGATATGTTAGCCTGTCCCTTCAAACTCTCCAAACAAAAGGCTTCATCCTGACTGTCATCATCCATGTTTTTCTAAGATGTTGTTTTCTGTATATCTTACTTTTTCAATGTTTGGAACATGGCTGGAAGTCAGGAAATAAAGAGAGCTCTGCACAGCCAAGGTGGGAACAAGAAGATCAAAAATGCTAAAGCTTATGTAGTTCATTCTCAGGTGAACAGTCGCTTTTGTGAAAAGCTCCCAGAGCCCTCCCCTAGAGCCGGAATACTCTGGTACAGGTCCTAGAAGTATGGAAATTTCTGTCATTCTCCCTCCGGTCCCCAACCCAAAGCTAAAGCATATAACAAGAAGCATTTGGAAGGCGAAGAGTTCCTGTCATAGGCACATACAGTGACAGAGGGAAAAAAATACTGGATTTTTTTTTTTTTTACAGTAGAAAGGATACAGTTACTATAAAAATAAAGCAGAAAGAAAAGAAGAAGAAGGAGGGGTGGGGAAGGAAAATGAAAAGGAAGAAGAGAACTCAGAAAGCTCAGCCTTACATAGTCTTATGCACCACAGTAGGTCATGCATTCATCACTGCAATACACTAGAGTGGAATTTTATTTTAAAATAACAGTGATTGTACATCATCCAAGAAAAGGTTAAGTTATATTTAGCGTACCTTTTGAAGAAAGCAGTAAAATATGCAATGCAATTCAGAAAGATTTCTACAGAGAGATTTAAGTGAGCAAATCTCCAACATTTCAGAGTGACACATCCTCTAAGGTTTCTTGATGGATGAGATTTTATTGTATTTTCTTTCTTTCGTCTCCCTTTCTATTATAGTGTTTTAGAGTATGGAGAAGACATATCACACTTGAATCTCACACCTGACTTTATATATATATATGTATATATCCAGAACAAAAAAAGGAAAAAAGGAAAGAAAAGGAAGAAAAAAATCACGATGGCATTCCCACCAGCCATTCCATCAGTGAGCGCATATTTTCCGGAGCTTGGGATGGAGGACAGGCCTTTGCTCTTATTTCAGTCTTGGTTACTCTTGGAGCTCTCGTGATCCCTGCATCTTTCTTGTGATTGTCGTGTTTGAAAGCATGTATTTTTTGTGCTCTACTACCAAATATATGTTTTATCCGTTGAACAATGGAGAAAAAACATTAAACTCTTCAAATGCTAGCAAAATATGATTTGTGTTGTTCAGTCACTCAGTCATGTCCAACTCTCTGCACTCCCATGGATTGCAGCACGTCGGCTTCCCTGTCCTTCACTATCTCCTGGAGCCTGCTCATACTCATGTCCATTGGACTGTACTTATTGAGAGGTACTGAGTTGGTTTCCTGTGTTTGTGTCAAAAAACAAATCCAGACTTAGTAAGGAGAGACTTTATTTGAAAGGTTTAAGATGAGGGAAGGGCAAGCATCTCAAGAGTGAAGGAAAAGGAATTAATTTTATTTTTATGGAGAGGAGTAAACAAGGCTAGAAGGAATCAGGTTGGGAGAAGTGAAATGAGAGAACAGTATAGTATGATTGGATAGTAGTTCAGAGGATGTTTTATTCTGAGACCTATCTGTTTAGGTGGGTTGTGTGTTGGCTCTGGCTGAGGGTGAGCCAAAGTTCAGGAACCTTGGGGGAAAGAGAAAAATTACTAAAGTTTGGTTAGGAAGCGTTTTGTTCACATTGATCAGTGGGGATGAGCCTTTTGTCTAACCATTTATGAAAGCTGATTCACTTTGCTGTGCAGTAGAAACTAACACAACATTGTAAAGCAACTAAACTCCAATAAAAAACATCATTTATGAAGCAAAGAATGGGAATTTGGAGGGACTATGTTTGGTCTCATCATAGGTAACTAGGGAGTTTGAAAGGATTTCAGTCTAAAATGAAATTGGAGAGGGAATTTCCTGGCGATCCAGCAGTTAGGACTCAGTGCTTTTACTGTCTTTCTGGGTTCAACGCTTTTACATTCTTCTGATTTTACTGGATTCAGTCCCTGGGGGGAATTAAGATCCTGCAAGCTGAATGCACAGCCAAAAAAAAAAAAAAAAAAAAACCAAAACCCCCAAAACAAACATTAAAAAGAAAAATAAAGTGAGATGGAATTGCTAAGTCACTTCAGTTGTGTCCAACTCTGTGTGACCCCATAGACGGCAGCCCACTGTGAAATGCAGAATCTCACACGTGTGTCCCTAGAAAAATGGAACTTAAGAACTGAGAGGCTGATTTTCCCCAAAGGCCTGATTTACAGAAGAAGGAGGCCTATCTCCTGACTGATGACTATTTGCATGTAATTCTGCCCCATGGCAAGCCAAAGAACTTACTGCTAGGACCCTGGCTGGACTTCCCCCTCATTGTACTCCTTGCCTCCAAGCCCTCAACAGACTTGCCTATAACTTTGCTACAGCATGTGTTTCCCGAGTTACAGTTCCTCTGCTATTCTTGAACAAGCTCAATTTCTGGTAATTTGAGCTTGTCTCACTTTACTTCTTTATTTAGGTTGACAGAGGGTATCATTCTTATTTAAGGGTCATTTTTTAAAATAATGATTTACAAAAAGGAGTGTGTGTGTGTGAATTTCTTAACCTTTGCTATTTTCCAATAGCACAGGATACAGTTAAAATTCAACATTGACAATAATATATAAATATTAGCACATATGGAGAAGGCAATGGCAACCCACTCCAGTGTTCTTGCCTGGAAAATCCCAGGGATGGGGGAGCCTGGTGGGCTGCCGTCTGTGGGGTCACACAGAGTTGGACATGACTGAAGTGACTTAGCAGCAGCAGCAGCACTAGCACATATACTAAATTTTGGGGATAGTTTAATGAATTTTCAAAAGTAATTTTAACTACATATAATAATCAGGTGGTAACTGAAGAATCTAACCCCTGCTTAAAATGACTTTACTACAATTATCATAACCACATATGAAAATTTGAAATTTCATTTCCCAGGATTTCAAAATCTTGAATGAATGAGATCTCATATATATATATATCAATAAAATGAAAAGTCATCTCACTTCCTCAAAAAGTCTTTCTTGACTAAAATCACCTTTAGTTTAGGGGTTTGTTATTTACTTGCGTTTTTAATAGTCTTCATATTTGTAAGTCATGTACTTAATACTTCTCTTTCTTGTCAGTTTGTAAGCTCAACGGGATCAGGGAGCCTACGGTGTTTTTGCTCCTATCTTCCCTCACCTGACTCCTGATGGAGGCCCAAATCACATTTAGTGGTTGAATAAAAGCTGTTTCTATCATACTTTCATGGTAAAAGAGACTGAGGAAATCATCAAATTACTATTGTTTCTAAAAAAATATTACTTCACTCTATATCCTCCAGCGCATGTAGTTTTGCCTAGAGATTTCTTGTAATTCAGGTTTGTGAAAACTGGGAGTGTCTTGAGAATCATTTTACAGTTTTTGGATAAATCTATGTAAATGTAATACCATCACTTCTTTATCAATACAAACTAATATTCATTAATGTTGAGTATATGTCAAATGCTTCATATAAATTATTTTTTAATCTTTGAAATAATCTAAAGAGAAAAATGTGGACTGTAGATTATATAAAAAAATGGTTTTAGACAATTTATATATAAGTAAAAGACCAGAGTAGTCAAAATATCAAACTCTTATTGTAGTCGTGGATTACAGGGTCATAGAAAAGAATGGATCCCAGGTGAAGTGCTATTTTTATTTCCTGCATTTATTTTGCACAATACTTCTAAAATACATAAATTATGATAACATGGTGTAACAAAAGGAGTTTGGGAGATAATTCTTACTTATGGAACCCTATCCAAAATTTACTACCATAACAGTTTATAATTGTTTCTTCTCAGATTATAAGTATGGATATTTTTGTGGGTGAAAAACATAAAATATGCAGTTATTTGCATTCAACAGAATTTATGTAGCATAAATTCACCTCCATAAGTCACAGGAAATGATGACTAAGTATGGTGCAAACCAAAATTAATTAGGGTATAAATTAGGGACCAATATTAATAATATAATTCCAAGAGGTTCCCTTATGACTCCATAGATAAAGAATTCACCTGAAGTGCAGGAGACACAGAACACAGAGGTTCAATCTCTGGGTCAGGAAGCTCCCCTGGGGCAGGAAATGGCAACCGGCTCCAGTATCCTTGCCTGAAAAGTCCTGTGGACAGAGCCTGGTGGGCTACCGTCCACAGGATCGCAAATAGTCAGACACGACTGAGCGACTAAGCACACACGCGGTGTAATTCCAAGTGAGAACCTTCAGTCCTAGCGAGGTGCAGAAAAGATGAGCGCAGTGTCCACGGACAGAGGACCTTGATTCTGGGTCCCTTGGTTGCGTCCAGCAGTACAGCCTTCCGACCATCACTCAATTTCCAGTCAACTGAGTGGATAAAATAATTGAACAAGCCACTCAAGGTGGAACAGCTGCACAGATTTATCTCCTTCCAAAGTCTTGGACTCTAAAACCTGATTGAACCTGGCTATGATGGTGGGAGGAGGATGGGCAGCTCCTTCATCTCCCAGGGAAGTTTAACACTTCATCCTCTCCCTTTCCTCCTTCTTCATGCCTCTGTGTACTCAGTAAACCTGGGGGTTTGGGGAGGATGAAGGATAATTAAGAAGAAAAAATGCTCTCCTCCTTTGTTCCTTACCCTCTATTGCCCTGAGGCAGAATCCTAATTATAACTTTGAAATTAAAAGCTAGCTAATTTAGATTAATAGAAAAGAAACTCCAAATTCAAGATTGCCACACTTGTGGATTATTTTTGAATTCTTTCCAGAATCTAGCCTTCCTGTTTTTCAGAATTTGTTTCATACAGAACAATAGTGATTATCAAAATTAACTCAGGTAGTTATTGGAAAGCAGATTTCTTTCTAGGCCAGTTATATATGCCTGATGCCACTGTCAAGGTGCTGGAGATACATGGGTGAAGAAAACAAAGTGCTTGCCTTCAAAAAGCTTCATTCTAATGATGGAGACAAGTGATAACTGACAAAACCAATGTGATTTCAAGTAACATTAAGAACTCTGAAAAGAAAGTAAGATGAAGCATATGAAATGAAGTGTATGTGTGTCCTTTCTGATGATGTGATGCTGGAGGAAAAAGATTTTCATAAAATGAGGGGGACAAGTGATAATTTGGGCCAAGAGCTGTGTGAGTAAAGGGTAGAACAAGTACAGGAGCTTTAAGGGGAGCATGTGTTTGGTCGGAGGCCAGTGTGGCTGGGGAAGAATTAAGATATGAGTGGGAGGAGACATTAAATCAGAGGGTAACTTAGCTTCGGATCATATAGAATGTAACAGATCATGGGTTAGGATTTTGGATTTTATATTAAGTGTGATTGGAATTCATTAGAGAGTTTTTATGGAGGAGTGACATTATCAGATTTACATTTGTAAAAGAAGATCTGGCAAAAGAAAAATTATAGCAGATGGAAATTTGAATCTATACAGAAAAATACAGAGCCCTGGAAATGGTAACTACGTGCTACATATAAAAGACTTTATTTTCCTTGCGTTAAATGTCTCAAAAAGACAATTGAATCTTAAAAAAAAATAGAGAGTTTATAACACATAGAGGCAAATCATATGTCAACAAAGGCAAAAAGATAGGGAGAAGAAAAATAAAAGTATAGTTATAAATTATTATATTACATGTGAAATGCTAAAATAGTAGTTGAAGGTAAATGGATAATAAAGATGTATAATATAAACTATGAAAATCACTAAAATAACAAAACAAAAAATATAGCTATTAAGTCAGCAAAGGAGAAACAATGGAACCATAACATAATTAATTCAAAAAAAGACCGAGAGAAGAGAACAAACAACAGATGTGAAAAATATAAAGCAAACAGCAATATGGTAGATTTAAACCCACTCATATCAATGTGAATCTGGAATGTGAATCAAGTGGGCCTTATTAGAAAGCATCACTACGAACAAAGCTAGTGGAGGTGATGGGATTCCAGTTGAGCTATTTCAAATCCTGAAAGATGATGCTATGAAAGTACTGCACTCAATATGCCAGCAAGTTTGAACAACTCAGCTGTGGCCACAAGACAAGACTGGAAAAGGTCAGTTTTCATGCCAATCCCAAAGAAAGGCAATGCCAAAGAATGCTCAAACTACTGCACAATTGCACTCATCTCACACACTAGTAAAGTAATGCTCAACATTCTCCAAGCCAGGCTTCAATAATATGTGAACTGTGAACTTCCAGATGTTCAAGCTGGTTTTAGAAAAGGCAGAGGAACCAGAGATCAAATTGGCAACATCCGCTGAGTCATTAAAAAAGCAAGAGAGTTCCAGAAAAACATGTATTTCTGCTTTATTGACTATGTCAAAGCCTTTGACTGTGCGGATCACAAGAAACTGTGGAAAATTCTTCAAGAGTTGGGAATACCAGACCACTTGACCTGCCTCTTGAGAAACCTATATGCAGGTCAGGAAGCAACCTACTGTTTTGGTCAGAACTGGACATGGAACAACAGACTGGTTCCAAATAGGAACAGGAGTATGTCAAGGCTGTATATTGTCACCCTGCTTATTTAACTTCTATGCAGAGAAGTTAAATGTACATCATGAAAAACGCTGGGCTTGAGGAAGCACAGGCTGGAATCAGGATTGCTGGGAGAAATATCAATAACCTCGGATATGCAGACGACACCACCCTTATGGCAGAAAATGAAAAGGAACTAAAAAGCCTCTTGATAAAAGTGGAAGAGGAAAGTGAAAAAGTTGGCTTAAAGCTCAACATTCAGGAAATGAAGATCATGGCATCTGGTCTCATTACTTCATGGGAAATAGATGGGGAAACAGTGAAGACAGTGTCAGACTTTATTTTTGGGGGCTCCAAAATCACTGCAGATGGTGATTGCAACCATGAAATTAAAAGACGCTTACTCCTTGGAAGGAAAGTTATGACCAACCTAGATAGCATATTGAAAAGCAGAGCCATTACTTTGTCAACAAAAGTTCATCTAGTGAAGGCTATGGTTTATCCAGTAGTCATGTATGGATGTGAGAGTTGGACTGAAGAAAGCTGAGTGCTGAAGAATAATGATTTTGAACTGTGGTGTTGGAGAAGACTCTTCAGAGTCCCTCTGACTGCAAGGAGATCCAACCAGTCCATTCTAAAGGAGATCAGTCCTGGATGTTCTTTGGAAGGAATGATGCTGAAGCTGAAACTCCAATACTTTGGCCATCTCATGCACAGAGCTGACTCACTGGAAAAGACCCTGATGCTGGGAGGAACTGGGGGCAGGATAAGAAGGGGATGACAGAGGATGAGATGGCTGGATGGCATCACGGACTCGATGGATATGAGTTTGAGTGAAATCTGGGGAGACCTGGCATGCTGTAATTCATGGGGTTGCAAAGAATTGTACATACCTGAGCAACTAAACTGAACTGAGCTGAACTGATATTAATAATCATTAAATGTAAATGATCTAAATATCCAATTAAAGGCAGATGATCAGATAAAAAGACCCAATTATATGTGTCTTACAAAAACACATTTTGCTTTATTTTTATTTATTTGGACATGCTGCATGGGTTTCAGGATCCCCAATCAGGAATTCAACCCCGGCTCCTGACAATGAAAACACTGAGCCCTAATCAATTGACCACCAGGGAATTCCCACAAAACCCATTTTAAACATAAAGACAGGAATGGGTTGAATGGAGAAGGATGGAAAGATAAAATATGAAAATTACAAATCAAAAGAAATTTGAACTAGCTATATTATTTCAGATAAAGTAGATTCAGAGCAAGAAATATTACGAAGGATAGAGAAGATCATTTCACAAAGATAAAGTGTCAATTTACCAAGAGGATACAAGAAACTGAAATGCTTGTATATATGATTCAGTTTAGTTCAGTTCAGTCGCTCAGTCATGTCTGACTCTGTCACCCTATGAATCGCGGCACACCAGGCCTCCCAGTCCATCACTAACTCCTGGAGTTTACTCAAATTTATGGTTTGCCTTGGAAACAAACAGTGATCATTCTGTCATTTTTGAGATTGCATCCAAGTATTGCATTTTGGACTCTTGTTGACCGTGATGGCTACCCCATTTCTCTAAGGGATTCCTGCCCACAGTAGTAGATATAATAGTCATCTGAGTTAAATTCACCCATTCCGGTCCATTTTAGTTTGCTGATTCTTAGAATGTTGACGTTCATTCTTGCCATCTCCTGTTGGACCACTTACAATTTGCTTTGATTATGGACCTAACATTCCAGGTTCCTATACAATATTGCTCTTTACAGCATTGGACCTTGCTTCTATCACCAGTCACAGCCACAGCTGGGTATTGTTTTGTTTTGGCTCCATCCCTTCATTCTTTCTGGTGTTATTTCTCCACTGACCTCCAGTAGCATATTGGGCACCTACTGACCTGGGGAGTTCCTCTTTCAGTGTCCTATCATTTTGCCTTTTCATACTGTTCATGGGGTTCTCAAGGCAAGAATACTGAAGTGGCTTGCCATTCCCTTCTCCAGTGGGCCACATTCTGTCAGCCCTCTCCACCATGACCCACCTATCTTGGGTGGCCCCTCATGGCATGGCTTAGTTTTATTGAGTTAGACAAGGCTGTGGTCCATGTGATCAGATTGGCTAGTTTTCTGTGAGTATGGTTTCAATGTGTCTGCCCTCTGATGCCCTCTTGCAACACCTACCATCTTACTTGGGTTTCTCTTGCCCTGGGCTTGGGGTATCTCTTCACGGCTGCCTCAGCAAAGCGCAGTTGCTGCTCCTTACCTTGGATGAGGACTATCTCCTCACAGCTGGCCCTCCTGACAAAACCTCAAATACATTAAAAGAAAAACACTGATAGTACTACAAAAAAATAGAAAAAAACTACAATTATAGATAGATATGTTAACTCCTCTCTCAATAACTGATAGAACAAAATAGAGAATTAGAAAATATATAGAAGTCTAGAGCAACACTGTTAATCAATTTGCTCTACTTACTTACATAACTCTTCAATCCACAACAGAACACACATTTTTTACAAGTGCATAGAATACTTACCAAGATTGACCGTGTTCTGAGCCATAAAACAACTCTCCATAAATTTAAAGCATGAGAGTCATACAAAGCTTGTTTTATGGCCACAATAAAGTTAAATTAGAAATAGAAACAGAAAAATACTCATGGACATCTCTAAATATTTGTAAAGTAAATAACACCCTTGTATATCACCTTGGACCAAAGGAGAAATAAAAAAAGGAAACAGAAAGTATCTTGAACTGAATAAAATAAAAATATCAAATAAAAAGTTGTGGAATACAGCTAATACATATGGAGGGAAATTTCTGGTACAAAATATTTATACTAGATAAAAAATAAGGTCTCAAATCAAAGACTTCAGCTAAGAGTGAATGAAACACATATATGATGGGAGAAAGAAAAATATTAGAGATTAGAAAGATTAAAAATCAAAGATTTAGAAAATATATAAAAGAGAGAAAATCAATGGTATCTTCAGTTCAGCTCAGTTCAATTGCTAGGTCGTGTCCGCCTCACTGGGCTTGGGGTATCTCTTCACGGCTGCCTCAGCAAAGCGCAGTTGCTGCTCCTTACCTTGGATGAGGACTATCTCCTCACAGCTGGCCCTCCTGACAAAACCTCAAATACATTAAAAGAAAAACACTGATAGTACTACAAAAAAATAGAAAAAAACTACAATTATAGATAGATATGTTAACTCCTCTCTCAATAACTGATAGAACAAAATAGAGAATTAGAAAATATATAGAAGTCTAGAGCAACACTGTTAATCAATTTGCTCTACTTACTTACATAACTCTTCAATCCACAACAGAACACACATTTTTTACAAGTGCATAGAATACTTACCAAGATTGACCGTGTTCTGAGCCATAAAACAACTCTCCATAAATTTAAAGCATGAGAGTCATACAAAGCTTGTTTTATGGCCACAATAAAGTTAAATTAGAAATAGAAACAGAAAAATACTCATGGACATCTCTAAATATTTGTAAAGTAAATAACACCCTTGTATATCACCTTGGACCAAAGGAGAAATAAAAAAAGGAAACAGAAAGTATCTTGAACTGAATAAAATAAAAATATCAAATAAAAAGTTGTGGAATACAGCTAATACATATGGAGGGAAATTTCTGGTACAAAATATTTATACTAGATAAAAAATAAGGTCTCAAATCAAAGACTTCAGCTAAGAGTGAATGAAACACATATATGATGGGAGAAAGAAAAATATTAGAGATTAGAAAGATTAAAAATCAAAGATTTAGAAAATATATAAAAGAGAGAAAATCAATGGTATCTTCAGTTCAGCTCAGTTCAATTGCTAGGTCGTGTCCGCCTCTTCGAGACCCCATGAATTGCAGCATGCCAGGCCTCCCAGTCCATCACCAACTCCCGGAGTTCACTCAGACTCACGTCCATCGAGTCCGTGATGCCATCCAGCCATCTCATCCTCTGTCGTTCCCTTCTCCTCCTGCCCCCAATCCTTCCCAAGATCAGAGTCTTTTCCAATGAGTCAACTCTTCTCATGAGGTGGCCAAAGTACTGGAGTTTCAGCTTTATCATCATTCCTTCCAAAGAACATCCAGGACTGATTTCCTTTAGAATGGACTGGTTGCATCTCCTTGCAGTCCAAGGGACTCTCAAAAGTCTTCTCCAACACCACAGTTCAAAAGCATCAATTCTTTGGCACTCAGCCTTCTTCACAGTCCAACTCTCACATCCATACATGACCACAGGAAAAACCATAGCCTTGATAGGACGAACCTTAGTTGGCAAAGTAATGTCTCTGCTTTTAAATATATCATCTAGTTTGGTCATAACTTTTCTTCCAAGGAGAAAGCGTCTTTTAATTTCATGGCTGCAGTCACCATCTGCAGTGATTTTGGAGCCCC
>SJYC01020950.1:0-36843 GCA_006408675.1 Madoqua kirkii
ACAGATTTATTATTGACAAAATTAACTGTCAACTCACTCTATTTTTATGACAATCAGTAATTAAAAGTTAAAGTAGTATCTTTCGTTTTTTATTAGAAAATAACTTTGGAAGTTCTACTAATTAAATTTTTTTTAAAACTTGTCAAGAATATTGAAGACATAGGTCAAATATATGGTAGCTATAATTACTGTGCCTGTACATACCATTTTTAGTTAGGCAGTTTTTTTTTTTCTCTCTTTCTTTTTTTGCATTTGCAAAGAGACTGTAATTATTCTTGTCAATTCAAATTCATTAGTCTCTGAGAAAGACTGCAATTTGCTCCTTGACTAAGTTTTTTTTTCTTTTTTTTAAAGTCAGGATCCTGATAGGAGATGTTCCCTGACTCAATTTAAATAATACAGCTCCAAAGTTTTATGTTTATCTCTATTCTAATCACATTTGTGTTGGAATATCATACTGTAACAGATTGAGCCTTTTTTCTGGGTGGATAGGATGACTCTTGATGATTTTAAGTTACCAAGTGTCAGGATATAGATTTAATATTAATGTAGCCTAAATCATTGTTCTACATATTAACTGACTGCGACAATGACAGAATAATTCCAAACTTTGGAGAGTACAAGCCAGCTGCCATTATCTGGATAAGAATTGCTGGATAAAACTTAATCATGTCTCAGCCTGGGGAATATTACTGTGATCTGCATATATATATATATAGTAATGATAATAAATTAATGTGACCAAAAAACATCTGTACTACTCAGGGGGATGAATAAAACAATACTTTGCCTCTTAGAATTCCTGGTTTTAATTTTATCTATATTATTAATTCTACTCATTTTTTAATGTGAAATCCTAAATAAGATAATTATGAGCTTCTTTATCCTAAAGTTTAAAGGAAAAAAAATCTCATTTCTTTGAAGGAATATTATTATATATAGAAATGTTAAATTAAAGCAACTGTATAAATTCTCATCTGTTTGCATATCTGAAGCCTTTTTTCTTTTTTTCCCCTCGTCTCTTTTACTAAATTCTCCTGGCAAAACAAGATGTATGCATATGCTTACAAAACTCACTTACAATGTATGTTTTCAGTGTTATGGGACATATAAAACAATCTAAAGAAAAATAAAGACAAAGGAAAACCAATGATTGAAGGAAAAATGACATGAAACTACAATTTAACACACAGAAACCATGTCAAATAATCATTTAACTTACTAATATGGGTAATTTTACATCCTGTATTTCCCAGCAAGTAAATGTGAAAACATAGTAATTATAAGATCCATGATGTCCATAAATTAAATGTACTTGCTCAGGGTAAGTGAGAGTATTATATTCTTCTTATTAATACCTAAATGGATATATTCTCTTATGTCATATAGAATGTTATATAATGTAGTCAACAGTTTGTGTATTTTACAATGCTATGTAATGTAGCATGAGTGACATACTTATCACAGATACAGAAGCTGGAATTGAAGGATTCTTTGCCATAGCACATTTCAATATATACCTTCATTAATATAATAAAGCCTAATTTCTTACAGCTGGACCATTAAATTCACCAAATAATATTTTCTGAGCACACAGTTATCATGGCCTGCATAAGGCAAGAATGAATTTAAAACTATTCATAGAGAAACAAGGAGTGTATCTCATATCAGAGGACCTTTTGAGTATTACATATTCTCTGACCTAAAGTTATTAAGCAATAGAAAGTCTGAAGTTAAGAGTGTTTATCAAATAGCTTTGATTATTAGTCACTCCAGTTTTCCAGTTAAGAGAACAATGTCTTTTTATAATTTCTTAAACTAAAGGTGGAACTCACATTTACTTCTGAAAAATGAACGTATTTTCCAGAAGTCCTAAAAGAGAAAAAAGAAATTGAACTGAGGACAGAAATGCCTAAACGCATTGACAAAGGGCTGTTGTCCATTAACATACTTTAATTATACCATAAAGATGACCTCGATGAAGAATTTAGCTTTTCAAACAAATGGATTAGTTGCACATCAAGAATTTATTGTGTTCTTTTTAATTTTCACACCACAATAAATGTCAAACATATTTAAGATACAAAATACTAAAGCTCAGTTCACAGTGGCAATGCAGAAAAGTAGACCATCCCCAAGAAGCATTCACTCTATGCTAGTTAAAACTGTTCAATAATTAAAAAACAAACAAACAAACAAACAAAAAAACACAAAAAACCACTTAATAGTAGGTACACAAATCAAGAATGAAATAAAGAAGCCTTTCTCTCTTATTTTTTTCCCCTACAAAAATATCTTATTATTCCAAGAGATGTGATTTAATTATATTTGGTCTATTAGCCATGTCCTCCTCCAGGGAATCTTTCCAACCCAGGGACTGAACTCAGGTAAACTGCATTGTAGGCAGATTCTTCACTTTTTGAGCCATCAGGGAAGCCCCTATTGTGGACCCATGTATACTTTGAAATTTGATTTTCAATTCTGGAATTACTGAAAAAAAAGTTAGCATTTATTCTCATCAAAATGTATTTGTAGTCAGAATTTCCTTTAATAATTAAAATAGGTATTTTTCAGAAAAGATCTCTCTCCTTTTTTTTTTTTTTTCTACTTGGTAAATTTAATACAGCTAGTATTGGATCATGATGTTACCAAACGAATTGGAGATGGAGGGTATTGGGGTGTTCCTACTGCTCGTAGCTTACCAAAGCAATACTCACAAATGGTAGAAAGGAAAGATGTCTTTCATCAGAATGCCAACAATCTGAGGAAATGGTAGACTTAGTGTCCCTCCAAAACCACCTCTGAAGATTATGCTTGGCCATGAATGCTTTTAAAGGCAAACAGAGAAGTTATCTCAGTTAATCACTGAGATAGGAAGTCAGAGTTGTTGCCACCACCCACATGTGCAGGCTTGTTGACTTTTTGTGATCTTTCTTTAGATGCTATCTTGTTCACACAGTTTGTTTGTGAGTTTACTGAAGGGGAAACAAGGAAGATACCTGATCATCTGTTAATTATTCTTCATATCTTCTTCTTTAATTTAGGGGAAGTACCAACAAATTATGACTTCCCTGGTGGCTCAGTGGGTAAAGAGTCTGCCTACAATGTGGGGGACTCAGGTTCAATCCCTGGGTCGGGAAGATCTCCTGGAAAAGGAAATGGCAACCCACTCCAGTATTCTTGCCTTGAAAATCCCATGGACTGAGGAGCCTGGTAGGCTACATACCATGGGGTCACAAAGAGTTGGACACTACTGAGTGACTTAAACACGAAAAACACCAACAAATTAGGCAAAGTATTGCATGATCAAAATATGTGAAAGGTGTGCTAAAACTGGAGATGAGTAGAGCATGAGGGTGACTGGTTAATGTTAGTGGCAAGGCAAAAAGGAACTCAGGCAGAGAGCTCTTTCCTGCAAAGGCTTTTTTGTTGTTGTTGTTGTTTGTTCGTTTGTTTTTGTTTTTGTTTTCCTGCCAAATGCTGCTTACAAATTCTTACTTGTCAGAACATCATTCCATTTCTGTGGGATCATGGACAAAGGTCTGTCTTCTGTAACTTCTTTGTGCTGATATAGAGTGCTATATTCTTAGAGTGGAAGATGTCCACATGGGTCTGTAACATCTCTTTGCTGACAGTTGTGGTTGCCGATTTATATAAATAGACAGAAAAAGCTACAGTTATTTTGATGCCCACAAAAATATAGATTATTATGAGCAATAATGTTAATTCCATTCTCTTAAGGCTAGTTATTGGAACTGTGCTAGCCATAGACTCAGTATTGCTCAAGATGAAGCAGTTTATGTCATGGCTACAGTCTGTTCATTATGCATTCAGCTTTTCCCCTCTGTTGGCAGTTACGGTATCTGCGAAACAAGTCAGAAATGTGCATCAGACTCTGAGTCTGTGTGACTGTATTGTTTCAATCATTAGCAGCTTGAGTCTGCTTCTTTGTGACTTTGGGGTGCCTGAGAGACTTCAGCTATCCTATAAACAAGAGGCAGGAGGCAGGAGGGATCCTTTGCACTTGGAGAGGGTACGGCTGTGTTCCAATTTTGACAACTGATTTATTTTCACAAATTAATAAATATAGAGAAAAAAGTATATGAAATGTTATTAATAATGTTTTCCAGTTGATTTCATTAAAACTTCTCACTTGGGATTTCAAATGTCTTTCAAATTATATGCCAGCTTCTTCAAACTTTTCATTGAAAATGAACACATACTTTTGTTTGAAAATAAGTACTATGTTAGATTAGTGACACTTGGTATAGGCAGTATATTCTATATTCTGTATATTTGATATGCATAACATGCAACCTGTAAATGAAAAAAAAAATCTTATATGTATACATATGTCTATAATAGATGACTATTTTACAAATATAAATTTTTGTACTCTATAGGAGATATTAAATATGATTATATGCTATGTGCTACAGTGGGTTTTGGCTCAAGCATTTGTCCTGTTATTTCAGACTTACTCTCTAAAAATTATAATTCATCAGGCAGCTTTTGTTTGTTTGAATTTCCATAATTCCATCTGCGTTTTCACAAAAGTGATTAAAAAGTGCATAATATTTTATGTGGAGATGAAAATGTTTCTACTTTTCCAGGTTATTTGGCTGGTTTAACAATTAAATTGATAAGTGACAGATTGATAGGAAAACAACAACAACAACAACTAAATTTAATAACAATGTCTCACCCATACACATGGGAGAAATCTAAGAAAACTGAGTAATTCCTGAAAAGGGATAAAGCCATTACTTTAAATATCATCTTCAACTAAAAACAAAAGAGGGTGAAGGACTTGGGAACTCAGTTATGAAGGGTTACTGACTAGGAAATGCACAGTAAACCAATTTAAGGATTTGATGCAAATTTAGGTCATTGTCTTCTCTGTTGTTAAGTTTCAAAAGCTTCGGTCATCTTCCTCTTGGTTCCATAGTGGAAGAAATACTTACAAATGGAGACTTCCCTTATGAATGTCATTTTTTTCTTATACAAAGGTAATTTCTGCTCAGTTTTCCAGACGTCTGCCTGTGTCTGTTGTTTCTTAAAAATTAACCAACTTAAAATAGTTGATATGCCATGGAGCTATAACTTGGTGTGGCAAAATCTGCTCCCTTTCATTTATTACCGCAAAACTGTACATCAAATATGATAATTGTTATACTTTACCACTGAGCTAAAGTAGTCAGTTTGTTTTTTGACAAAAGGTGGGAATATATTTGATTTATAATGTACTAGTTTCAGGTGTACAGCAAAGAGATTTACTCATATGTATACATATGTCTATTCTTTTTCAGATTCTCTTCTATTTCAGTTCAGTTCAGTCACTCGGTGGGGCGCAACTCTTTGTGACCCCATGGACTGCAGCACCCCAGGCCTCCCTGTCCATCACCAACTCCCAGAGTTTACTCAAACTTATGTGCATTGAGTTGGTGATGCCATCCAACCATCACATCCTCTGTCATCCCCTTCGCCTCCTGCCTTCAATCTTTCTCAGCATCAGGGTCTATTCCAATGAGTCAGTTCTTCACATCAGGTAGTCAAACTATTGCAATTTCAGCTTCAACATCAGTCTTTTCAATGAACATTCAGACTGATTTCCTTTAGGATGGACTGGTTGGATCTCCTTGTAGTCCAAGGGACTATCAGAGTCTTCTCCAACACCAAGTTAAAAAGTATCAATCATTGATGCTCAGCTTTCTTTATAGTATAAACTGTAACTTACAATCCATACATGACTATTGGAAAAACCATAGCCTTGACTAGATGGCCCTTTGTTGGCAAAGTAATATCTCTGCTTTATAATATGCTGTCTAGGTTGGTCATAATTTTAATCCAAGGAGTAAGTATCTTTTAATTTCATGGCTGCTACATCTCCATCGAGTCGGTGAGGCCATCCAACCATTTCATCCTCTGTCATCCCCGTCTTCTCCTGCCCTCAATCTTTGCCAGCATCAGGGTCTTTTCCAATGAGTCAGTTCTTCACATCAGGTGGTCAAAGTATTGGAGTTTCAGCTTCAGCATGTTCAAAAGCATCAATTCTTCAGTGCTCAGCTTTCTTTATAGTCCAACTCTCACATCCATACATGATTACTGGAAAAATCATAGCTTTGACTAGATGGACCTTTGTTGGCAAACTAATGTCTCTACTTTTGAATATGCTGTCTAGGTTGGTCATAACTTTTCTTCCAAGGAGCAAGCATCTTTTAATTTCATGGCTGCAATCACCATCTGTGGTGACTTTGGAGCCACCCAAAATAAAGTCTCTCACTGTTTCCATTGTTTCCCAATCTATTTGCCATGAAGTGATGGGATTGGATGTCATGATCTTAGTTTTCTGAATGTTGAGTTTTAAGCCAACTTTTTCACTCTCCTTTTTCACTTTCATCAAGAGGCTCTTTAGTTGTTCTTCACTTTCTGCCATAAATAAGGGTGGTGTCACCTGCATATCTGAGGTTACTGAGATTTCTCCCAGCCATCTTGATTCCAGTGTGCGCTTCATCCAGCCTGGCATTTCCCATGATGTACTCTGCTTATAAGTTAAATAAGCAAGCTGACAATATATAGCCTTGACATGCTCCTTTTCCTATTTGGAACCAGTCTGTGTTCCATGTCCAGTTCTAACTGTTGCTTCCTGACCTGCATACAGATTTCTCAGGATGCAGGTCAGGTGGTCTAGTATTCCCATTTCTTAAAGTATTTTCCACAGTTTATTGTGATCCACACAATCAAAGGCTTTGGCATAGTCCATAAAGCAGAAGTAGATGCTTTTCTGGAACTCTTTTGCTTTTTTGACAACCCAGCAGATGTTGGCAATTTGGTCTCTGGTTCCTCTGCCTTTTCTAAAGCCAGCTTGAACATCTGGAAGTTCACAGGTCACGTGCTGTTGAAGCCTGGCTAGGAGAATTTTGAGCATCTTTTGCCAGCATGTGAGATGAGTCATTAGCTGACCACTAAGCAAGCACACCTAGTGAAGAAGTCAGGGGCTGCACACCGGGATACAAGTTTTTATTTGTTTCTCAGGGCTGCCACAATAGAGTAACAAAACTGAGATGTCTTAAAACAACAGAAATGTATTGTCTCGTTGTTCTGGAGGCTAGAAGTTCAAAATCAAGTTTCAGCAGGGCCACATAATCTCTGACCGCTCTAGGTGAGAATCTGTCCTGGTCTCATTCAACAGTAGGTGATTTCTGCCGATCCATAGCACTCACTCCCTGGTCTGTAGATGCAAGACATTGGTTCCATGCTCTTTTCTCCCCGTGTCTTCTTTTCCCTCCTTGTCTTTCTTGTTTCTTCATAAGTAATATAAATTTTTGTTGAAACTGGACATTTTAGACAAAATAAATGTCACAACTCTGAAAATCAGATCCCTCCTCCCCAAAGTTTGTTGTTATTGTTATTGTTTCCGGTGTGTGTGTGTGTGTGTGTGTGTGTGTGTGTGTGTGTGATTGTTTAATCACTTTCCTAGTCTAATTCTACAAAATTCATATTATGGGTTGAATTATGTAACTCCAAAAGACATGTTTAAGTCCCAATACCTGGTACCTTAGAATGTGACAATATTTGGAAATAGAGTCTTTACAGAGGTAATTGATTTAAAATGAAGTCATTAGGGTGGGCCCTAATCCAGTATGACTAAATGCACTCTCAAACTGATGAAAAACAAATGAGTCCCAAATAGAATAAACTTAACTAAGTTTGTACCCCAGCACACTGTATTCAGACTTAGAAAGACATAGACAAAGGAATCTTGAAACCATCAAAAGAAAAATACTCATCATCTGTATGAAATTCTCAATAAAGTTAACACTAACTTCTCATTAGAAACTATGGAAACCAGAGGCAGTGGAACAATACAAAGTGTTGGGAATGGGAGGGGGAGGCTGTCAATCAAGAATTCTATAGTCAGGAAAACTATTCCTCAAAATTGTGAGAGAAATCAAGATACTACAAGACAAACAAATGCTGAGGGAACTCACAATTACCAGTTCTATGGGAATTTTTCAGTCTAAAATGAAAAGACACTAGGGGGTAACTCAAATCCACATGAAGAAATAGATTATTAGTAAGGATAACTACACAGATAAATATAAAAACAATATAATACAAGTTTTGTAATTTTTTTCTTCTATCTGATTTAGAAGACAACTATATATTGCAATTAATATACATTTTTGTTGATGGTCTTATAATGTTTAAAGGTATAATTTGTAAAACAATAATATCACATAGAAAAAAGGATGGAATGGAGCAAAGTTTCTCCATTAGAGCAAAATTTCTATATACTACTGAAATTAAGTTAATGTTAATATTAATATTAATCTAACTTAGATTAAGTTAAGGTGCAAGTTGTAATCATTAGGGCAAACACTAAGAAAACAACTTTTTAAAAAAATAAGCAGAAAAGAGAATTTAAATGGTACACTAGAAACTATCTATTTCACACAAGAGAGGGAAGTCATGGAGGAAGAGAGGAGTAAAAAAGACAGATACAAAGCAAATAGCAAGGTTTCAAACATAACTCCTACCTTAACAGCACTTACAGTAAATGTGAAAATTAAATGCTATGATGCAAAATGTGGAGACAGGTAGGGTGAAATTTTTTAATGATCCAATTAAATATGGTATATAGAAGACAGTAAAATTCAAAGACACAAGTTAAAAGATAGAAAAAGACATATAATACAAATAGTATCCAAAAAAGAGCTGGAGAGGTTACACTAATAAAAGACAAGCTTTTAAGAAAAAATTGCTACTAGACTGGAGAAACATTTTATAATAATAAGAGAATTGAGTTATAAGAACAAATAATTCAAAATGAATTACAAACGAATAATTACAAAAACCTAACAACTGAGTCCCAAATATATGAAACTAAAATCGAAAAAATTAGAGGTAGAACAGAAAATTCAATGATAGTTGTTCTTAAGAATTCCCTGGGGGTCCAGTGGTTAGAAATCCTTGTTGTCACTGTGAAGGGTTGAGATTTGATCACTGCTGAGGGAACTAAGATCCCATAGACTACATCATGTGGCCAAAAAAAAAAAAAAAAGAATTAAAAAAGTAAATAGCTGCTCTCAAAAAATTGATAGAAAAACTGGAACAAAAATCCACAAGAATATGTATAACTTTAAAAATATCATCAACCCACTTAATCTAACACCCATCATCAGCAACATTCATAAATATTTTCTACCACAGATGGAACATTTTACAAGATAGATAATATGTTAAGTAATGATATAAGCATTAATAAATTAAGTGGACTTAAGTCATACAAATGGAGTTAAGTTAGGAATCAAAACCAGAAGGAAGCTACAGCAATCAAGACTGCGTGGTATTGGCAAAAGAAGAGACAAACAGATCAAAGGAACAGAAGTGAGATCACAGAAATAGACCCAGGCAAGTGCAGTCAACTGATCTCTGACAAAGGCGCACAGGCAATTCAAGGAGAAAGCAGAATCTTTTCAACACATGGCACTGAAACACGAAACATCAAGTGCAAAAGAAGATAAATAAATCCAGACACAGAGTAGACATTTTTCATAAAAACTAACTCAAAACAGTTCACAAACCTGGACATAAAACACAAAACTACAAAGCTCTTAAGGACAACATAAGGAAAACTCGAGATGACCTTGGCCTTAGTGATGACTTCTTAGGCACAACAACAAAAGCGCAATTTGTGGGGGGGAAATGTGATAAATTGGACGTTTCCTAATCTAAAAACTTTGGCTCTGTAAAGACACTATTAAGACAATGAAAAGACTAACTGCAGACTGAAAGAAAATATTTGCAAAATATGTATCTGATAAGGTACGTGTATCCAAAATATAGAAAGAACTCTTAAAACTTAGTGATAAGAAAGCAAACCACACAACCAAAAAATGATCAAAAGAACGGATAAGCTCCCTTGTTAAATGAGGTCTGGCAAATAAGCATATGAAGAGACGCTTCACATTGTATGCCATGAGGGGATTGCAGATCAAGGTAAAACTGCACACCTTTTACAATGGCTGAAATCACTGACTCTACCAGCACTAACAATCCCAAACGTGAGTAAGGATGTGGGCAATAAGAACTCTTATTTATTGCTAGGGGGAATGCAGAAGCGGTATAGCAACACTGTGAACAATTTGGCAGTTTCTTAAGACACTGAACACTGGCTTACCATGTGATGCAGCCACTGCACTCCTGGGTATTTACCCGAAGGAGTTGAAATTAATGACATGCACACAAAGTTCTAGTCACAACTTAACCAAAACTTGGAAGCGGCCATGATGTCTTCAAGGGTGAAAGAGTGAACATCTGTGTTAATACTGATGGAGTATTATTGTGTTGTACACAATGGAATGCTCCTCAGCAGTTAAAATAAATGATAAAACATGGAGACGTCTTAAAAATGTATATTGTGAAGTGAAAGAAACCAATTCAAAGACGCTACAGGCTACTTGATTCCAACTGTCGAAAATTTAGCTAAGCTACTCCATGATAGCGCTGCCTTGACTTTCATTTTAGGGGGCAAGACACTTGCGGGGGCCTTAAACTGACCTCAGCTCCACATGCAAGAACACTGCCCAGACAACAGCCTGCAGAGGCGCAAGGAAATCTAAGTTCCCAAAATGACTTCCCCCAAAGCCCTTGTGATAAACTCTCACCCCTCCGCCCAGGGCATTCCCCCTGGGTGCTCCTCAGATAAGACAGCTGCGAAGCTTATCAAAGCCCCATTCCTCTTGGTTGGAAATGACCAACCTGGCTTAGCTGGAAACCCTGAAGCACTCCACCCATGGACCTTAAAAAAAGCCCGTGTCCCACACCCTGTCCCTCTCTTGCCTACACCCTGGCTTGACCTCCCCATGTGCTCCCCCCGCGTATGCGGTGTACTTCCTCCACGATCTACGGGCAGTAAACTTCTCTATTTCAATTCCCTTGTGGCCTCTTGTTGAACCAGGGCTCACCATCTGTCACTGCAAGACTCAACAAAAGCTAGTGTAACAAAGGCACAACAGTTGGCATCTGGAAAAGGCAACGTGACTGAGACAGTGAAAAGATAAGTGGCTTCCAAGGATTTGGAAGGAGGGAAGGATGGATGAACAGGTGTTGCAGAGGTTAACTTGGGGGCAGTGAAGCAATTTGTATGGCACCAGAATGGTGGATACGTTTGTGAAAACTCATAGGATATACAACATAGAGTGAGCCTTAATGTAATATTGGCTCATCAAGTGTATCTCTAGCACTAGATCCAGCAATTGCTGGATCACATGGTCAGCCAATTTTCAGTATTATTTAACATATTTAACAAGATATTGATAATAGGGTAAACTGTATAGGGGTAGAGGAGAATGATGTGAGGAGGGGTAGGTGGGAAGTTTCTGTACTTTCTGCTAAATTTTTCTGTAAACCTAAAACTGCTCTAAAAAATTAAGTCCATTAATTTTTTTCAAAAGGTACAGCAAGTTTGCTGGATATAATATCAATCTGCAAAAATCAATTGTATTTTGATATATGAGCAAAATTAAGAATTTCACTCACAATAGCACCAAAATGAGTGAAATACTTAAGAATATATTTAACAAGAAAAGTGCAAAGGATACACTGAAAATCATAAAACTTTGCTGAGGTAAATTTTTAAAAGTGTTAGTCACTCAGTCATGGACTGCAGCTTGCCAGGCTCCTTTGTCCAAGAGGCAAGAATACTGGGGTGGATAGTCATTCCCTTCTCCAGGGGATCTTCCTAACCCAGGAATGGAATCTGGGTCTCCTGCACTGCAGGCAGATTCTTCACCATTTGAGTTACCAGGGAAGCCCCAGACCTAAATAAATAGGCATTCTGTGATTATGGATTGTTTCTCTCCCAAATAGGTTCAACACATTTCTATCAAAAAACTGTAGAAACTGACAAATTCTAAAATTATATGAAAATGCAAAACACCTAACAGCCAAAATAATTTTGAAAAGAACAAAAAGTTAAAGAACTCTTATTTTCTAATTTCAAAACTAACTGTAAAAGCTAAAACAACCAGACAATCTAGTAATGGCACGTATGTGTGTGTGTGTTAGTCTCTCAGTTGTGTCTGACTCTGTGACTCCATGGACTGTAGCCTACCAGGCTCCTCTGTCCATGGAATTTTCCAGGCAAGAATACTGGGGTGGGTTGCCATTCTCTTCGGCAGGGGATCTTCCCAATCTAGGGCTTGAACCAGTCTCCTGTGGTTTGGGCAGATTCTTTCCCATCTGAACCAATAGAGAAGCATGGTATTGGCATACAGACATGCAAATATAATTGACCCTTGAACAACCCAGACTTGAACTGCGAGGGTCCACATGTAGGCAGATTGTTTTTTTAAACAGTAAGTACTATAATACAGCACTACATGATCTGAAGTTGGCTGAATCTACAGGTGCAGTTATGATGAAACCTCAGCTGTGGAAGGCAGACTAAAGTTATGTGGATTTTCACATGTCAGGAGAACCAGTGCCCCTCATCTCTGAGTTGTGTAAGGTCAACTGTATGGAGAGTAATGAAACGGAATTGAGAGCCCAGAAATAAAGCCCGATATTTCAGTCAACCGATTTGCTTTACGAAGTGCCAAAGCAATTCATTGGGAGGAAAGGATAATCTGCTCAACAAACAGAACTGGGACTGGATCCACTAGATGTACACACGAAAAAGATCGATTTTGACCTTCATCTTAGAACATGCACAAAATTAACACAAAGTGGATTATATACTTGAATGTAGGGGTTAAAACAATAAAACTCTTAGAAGAATATGTAAAAGAAAAGCTCCAAGACCTTGTGTTAGGGAAAGACCAAAAGAATAATCTATTTTAAAAAAGAGAATAATCTATAAAAAAAGAAAATGAAAAGATAAGCAAAAGACAAGAAGCAAACATTTTCAAAACACATGCCCAATAAAGGACTTATACCCAGAACTTGTGAAGAATGCTGACAACTCAATAATAAGATGATCCATCAGAAGTGTTTAAACATGTTAACATACTTTTATGAAAGAAGATACATGAATAGCTGATGTAAAATGTTACAAGGAAAGATGCTCAAGAATATCGTCCATTGTTGCTGTTGTTCAGTCACTCAGTCTTTGGGACTCCATGGACCACAGCACTCAAGGTGTCCCTGTCCTTCACCATCTCCTGGAGTTTATTCAGACTCATATCCACTGCATCAGTGATGCAATCCAACCATCTCATTCTGTCATCCCCTTCTCCATCCACCTCCAATCTTTCCCAGCATCAGGGTGTTTTCCAGTGGGTCAGCTCTTCGCATCACGTGGCTAAAGTATTGGAGCTTCAGCTTCAGCATCAGTCCTTCCAATGAATATTCAGGACTGATTTCCTTTAGGATGGACTAGTTGGATCTCCTTGCAGTCCAAAGGACTCTCAAGAGTCTTCGCCAACACCACAGCTCAACATCGTCCATTAAGGAAATGCAAATTAAAATCACAATGAAATGTCATTTCGCACCCACGAGTATGGCTCTAATAAAGCAGACCAACATTAACAAGTGGCGGCAAGATGTAGGCTAATAAGAACCCTCTGATGCTGCCAGTGACAGTGTAAGGTAGTTCAGGCATTCTGAAAAAGAGAGCTTCCACGTGGAGAAGCCAGAACGCTTCCACATACTGCTTTGTCTCAAGCTCCAGAAGGACAGAAGTGTCTTTGTTTGGTATCCTATCTATGTATCTCTTCACCAGGTTGCTGACTCACATGTAATAAACTGGTCATCTTGAAAGTAAATAGATTTTCCTGAGTTCTATGAGCTGTCTAGCAAATTAACCGAATCCAAAGAGAGGGCTGTTGGACATGAATCGGAGCAAACTGCAGGAGATAGTGAAGGACAGGGAAGCCTGGCGTGCTGCCCTTCATGGAGTCACTAAAAGCTGGACACAGCTGAGCAACTGAACAAGAAAGAACAGGGCTGTATAAACCTCTTGTCTGCAGCCAGTAGGTCACAATACAGGTAAAACCTGGGTTTGCAACTGGCATCTGAAATGGAGAGCAGTCTCCTCAGACTGAATCTTTACCTTGAAATTTGATTTTGTCTCCAAGTATGTAGTGTCAGAATTGAACTGAATTCACAGACGCCAGAACTGTGTGTGAGAAGTATGGTTCCTCCCCTGATTGAAAACTGAGTGTCTCAACACCAACTCTGTGGGAAAGTAGGGATATTAACGTGACGTACTAGGGGAGCAAGAGCCACACACATCCACCAGAGACACCTGTGGAGTGCAGAAGGGGTCTGCGAGCTCCTTTGGGCCCCCTTTGTGGCATGACCAGTAACTGGGAGAAAGCGTGTTTCCCCTTTGCAGATGGTCCTACAACTGGGAAAAAGAGAGACAGGTCCTTTGTGGGCCATCCTCAAAACAGAAGGGCTAGAATGGGGTCAGGGACTCCCAGTGCTATGAAGCAAAGTAGATGCCCAGATAAGGCCGAACTCTGGTCAAGGTTGCCATTTGAGGAAGCACTTCGCCGCTGCCAAGAGTCTAATAGCATAAATTACATAGAAGGCAACGATCCAGTGCAGGACTTAATAAATCAAGACCTGCAAGGGGTCAGGCCCCTCCCGCGTTACCCACGGTGGCAGCTGCATAAGCCCCTAAAAAATTAAAAAGGGCTTAAAATTTCAACCCAGGAAGAAAGAAAAGATCAAACAGGGGGCACCACCATTTATGTAATCAAGCTTCAAAACTAAAGGACCGAAAAAACAGAATTTATTCTTACTTAGATATGATTAAGTTTTTTGCCTTGGGCAAAATAAGAACTTTGAGGCAAAAATCAAACTGAATTATACAGAAGAGAGAGAAAACGGCATCAGAAAAGCTTCTAGAACAAGAATGCTACCCTCCACTGAGTTCCCCAGATTTGAACTTCTACAGGAGGCAGCTGGAAAGGCCGGCCTGCGGTTGGCACGTGGATGCGCGCGCAGCCCCGGGACCCCAACGGCCTCTGCACACGCCCAGGGCTGCGGCGTGGCGGGCTGAGCTGCCACGGTGAGCGCCTCAGTGCCTGCAAGGAGGCCTAACGAGGAGGCTTGGGAGCTCATTATTTACTTGTTTTAATAATTTACAGACCAGGAACAAAGGTTTACTTCTACAAACAGTGATTTTTCAACTGAATGAGCTTTCAGCAGTCTTGCCCCTGAACTTTGGATTCTGGTTAAATTACGTTCTGTTCAGATTATTTTCAGACTCATATGGACAGACAAATCGTGTTTCAATACATTATTTTACCTTTCTTGAACTTGGTAAAAACTGGAAAAGATGTTCTGTTTTGTTTCTCTCGTTTGTATGCTAAGTTGCCCTTCTTGTCTAAGGAGATGGGTTAAGCTTGCTTTCCGTATGTCTTACTCAGCATTAGGCTGTTTTTAATTTTTATCCTGTTCAGTTCAGTTCAGTCACTCAGTCGTGTCCAACTCTTTGCAACCCTATGAATCCCAGCACCCCAGGCCTCCCGGTCCATCACCAACTCCGGATGAAGATCTTTTTTGTACAGTTCTTCTATGTACTCTTGCCACCTCTTTTTAATATCTTCTGCTTCTGTTAGCTCCATACCATTTCTGTCCTTTATCGAGCTCATCTTTACATGAAATATTCCCTTGGTATCTCTAATTTTCTTAAAGAGATCTCTAGTCTTTCCCATTCTGTTGTTTTCCTCTATTTCTTTGCATTGATCTCTGAGGAAGGCTTTCTTATCTCTTCTTGCTATTCTTTGGAACTCTGCATTCAGATGCTCATATCTTTCCTTTTCTCCTCTGCTTTTCGCTTCTCTTCTTTTCACAGCTATTTGTAAGGCCTCCCCAGACAGCCATTTTGCTTTTTTTGCATTTCTTTTCCACGGGGATGGTCTTGATCCCTATCTCCTGTACTATGTCACGAACCTCAGTCCGTAGTTCATCAGGCACTCTATCTATCAGATCTAGTCCCTTAAATCTATTTCTCACATCCACTGTATAATCATAAGGGATTTGACTTACAACATACTAACTTGTATTATTTAATCCTATCTTAGACACTGACTGAGCTATATTTTGCAAGTTGGTATAATATTAAAACACACAGTGTTTTTATACTTGTGAGGAGAAAAATATTCATAAATAATCAAATATGATTATGGATTTGTGATCTCATATTTAAATCATTTGATCATTTTGGCTTGGATCAAAAATCTCCAACTGTGACAAAATGGCATGTACTTCAAACAGGGATTGTGTTTTTATAGGAAAAAAATGGGGAAATTATTTGAAACTGAAAATCTCAAAAACTTATCCATTGTTGATTATGTTGTATAACATGTTAACATGCTGGCAAACTCCCCACAAAATGCATAAGGACAAAATGTCTACCACAAAGGTACATAAATACTTAGAAAAATGTCTATATTCTTTTTTTTTAGATTTATGTCTACTTGTTTTTGGCTGTGCTGGGTCTTCGCTGCCACACGCAGGCAATCTCTAGTTGTGGGGAGCAGGGGCTGCTCTTCGTTGCCCGGCACAGTCTTCTCATTGTAGGGACTTCTCTTGTGGAGCACAGGCTCCGGGTGCCCGGGCTTCAGTAGTTGCAGCACATGGGCTCAGTAACTGCAACTCTCCAGCTCTAGAGTGCAGACTCAGCATGGGAGCTTAGCTGCTCTGTGGCATGCGGGATTTTCTTGGACTGGGGATGGAACCTGTGTCCCTTGCTTTGGCAGGCAGATTCTCAATGAAGGTGAAAGAGGAGAGTGAAAAGGCTGACTTAAAACTCAACATTCAAAAAACAAAGATCATGGCATTCGGGCTCATCACTTTATGGCAAATAGATGGGGAAACAATAGAAACAGTGACAGACTTTCTTTTCTTGGGCTCCAAAATCATTGCAGATGGTGACTGTAGCCATGCAATTAAAAGACGCTTGCTCCTTGGAAGAAAAGCTATGACAAACCTAGACAGCATATTAAAAAGCAGAGACTTCACTTTGCTGACAAAGGTCTGGATAGTCAAAGCTATAGTTTTTTCAGTAGTCATCTACGATGTGAGTGTTGGACCATAAAGAAGACTGAGTGCCAAAGAACTGATGCATTCAAACTGTGGTGCTGGAGAAAACTCTTAAGAGTCTCTTGGACTGCAAAGAGATCAAACCACTCAATCCAAATGGAAATCAACCCTGAATATTCACTGGAAGGACTGATGATGAAGCTGAAACTCCAATACTCTGGCCACCTGATGTGAAGAGCCAACTCATTGGAAAAGATCCTGATGTTGGAAAAGATAGAGGGCAGGAGGAGAAGGGGGTGACAGAGGATGAGATGATTGGATCGCATCACCGATTCATGAGTTTGAGCAAACTCCAGGAGACAGCGAAGGACAGGGAAGCCTAGCATGATGCAGTCCACGGGGTCACAAAAAGTTGAACATAATTGACAGGACAACAACAAAGACGACTAGGAAAGTTCCGAAAAATGTATTCTTTATGAGAAATGTAGGAAAGATTTTTTTTTTTTAAGGAGAGAAGGAAGATTAAATAGAGAAAAAACATAGCGAGAGGAAGGAAATAATTGGAAACAAAGAGAGAAAGAAGGAAAGAAAAGAGAAAGAAGAGAGATCGAATTTATTCTCTGCTATTAATTACATTGTCTATTCAAATCTCAGGAGTTCTTCCAAAGTAAAAGTGTTTATATTGATTTATGATAATGCTTTGAGAGGAATGGCCAATATGTAAAAACCACTGTTTACAATTCAATATAATTTGCTCAGTTCATGTGAGGTGGTACTTACAATAATGTAAAGGAGAAATGCCAAAATCATAAATGCACTTTTTAATTTTGAAATTGGTCTTGAAATCTTTCATTGTATTGAAAAAAACAGGACCGTGTTCAGTTTGATTTCAGTATCGTCATCAGTCCTCTAAGTTTTGGCATGACCATCTTTGGTGTAACCATGTTTTATTGTATCATTAGGACTGCATGAAAATAAGTTACAGGAAATTGAAGTAGCTTTTAAAAACATAGTCATCTTTTTTACTTGCCTCAGAGGAAGGCTGAAGTAGAAATCGGTCCAGGGACTTACCCCTGACCATCTTGGTGTAACCATGTTTTATTGTATCATTAGGACTGCATGAAAATAAGTTACAGGAAATTGAAGTAGCTTTTAAAAACATAGTCATCTTTTTTACTTGCCTCAGAGGAAGGCTGAAGTAGAAATCGGTCCAGGGACTTACCCCTAATAGTTACTAGATAGATGGCTGCTAGAACTCAGGCTTAGCAGCAGCAACCAAGGCAAGAGGAAGACAAACTCACAATGCTGCCTCACAGGTTTCTTTTACTAGAAAATCAAGAAAATTCAGGGAAATTCTCCAGTTCAAGGGGCAGGAAGAACTGCTGGATCAGCCAATCAACGGTGTCAGCAGTAGTTTGCAAAAGCTGTTTTTATTTCTTTGAACTAAGATCCTGATTATGAAATCAAGGTCAAGTGCTCCATAATAAGTTGCAAAGAATTTATTTCAAAAGAGTGGAATATTCTAGGGACTAGGTTAATCTTTAGTTTCCTACTTTGCATTATACCCAGAAATGCCAGTATTGCCCCATGTCGCATGTCTCTTTCTGTGGGAACTCACTTTGCCCCAGCATCTGTCTCTGCCGGGGAAGGCAGCTGGCCCAAAGGCACGCAGCACACACGAGCGTCAGGGGCTTGTGGTGCTCTCTTAAGACCTGATCAGAAAGATGAGCTAGACCAGTATGAATCCCCAGTTAAGAAATGGAAACTGAAAAACAGAGGCGGGAGCAGTGATGGCTGTGAACGTGCAAGTGTTCCATAGCGTGAAATGGACCCATGGTAAGCAATATTCAGGTACAGGAAACGTTTTGGCAGCAGAAGTTTATTAAAGTGCATGATGAGTGCCCTGAAAGTGTAAAGTTTCTTTCCTGCATGATTCAAGAATCAGTCAATTAAAACAAACCAGCAAGCCTAACGTATACCTACAACTGATGCATGGTGATATACTGCAGAAACCAACACAATATTCTAAAGCAATTATCCTCTAATTAAAAATAAGCAGATTTAAATAAAAAATAAAAGCACCTGAATGTGAAAAAACACAGCAGCCTAGTGAGCTGCCCACATTAAAAACAGAATGCGCATTTCAAGAAATATCTATTCATTTTATAAATAAGGAAAATAAAATGCTATTTATTCCATTCTCTGAATAAATGTTGACTTATAATCATGAAGCAGAAAAGTAAACAGTGTTAAATCTCAACTAACTCACCCAGAAAATTAAACCCAGCCCTTTCTAAACATTTTTTATTTATTTTATCTGTGGTCTTCTTTGCCGCACACAGGCTTTCTCTAGCTGCAGAGAGCAGGGGCTACGGTCTAGCTGCGATACGCGAGCTTCTCACTGGGGGCGGGGTTTATTGTGGAGCACAGGCTCAAGGGCAGGTGAGCGCCAGCAGTTGCAGCACGCGGGCTCAGCTGCCCCATCACGTGTGGAATCTTCCCAGATGAGGCAACTGAACTCACGTCTCCTGGATCGGCAGGCAAACTCTCAACCATGGAACCACCAGCGAGTCCAGCCCTTAGGTGATTAACAACGGTATCAGACAGAGCTTCCTGCTGCTTCGGGGTGTCTCTGGGAGTCAGCACTATTGCTGGAGATAGCAAGACCCAAATCAAGTAGTTCTTGGTAAGGCTTTGGTGGCACCTTACCCTGCAAGAAGCAGACCTGGAACTGTGAACAGAGCTCCCTGGGCCTGCATTACTGTGAGAAGGCAGTGACAGCTAGCGGGGGTGCGCCCGCGGGGCGAGAAGGGCTCCGTGTGTGCGAGCCCTCCTGCCCCCGGCTTGACGCTCAGCCTGAGACACTGCGTCCTGGGAAGACCCACAGCGGCTCCACCCCCGCCTCTGCCCCCATCCTTCTCCCAGGGCGGCAAAGGGCTCCTGGGCACACGGTGATCCCACCCCGGGATCCTGAATCGTGGCTTACCTAATAGTAAATAGTCATTGGAAAACTGGAAGGAGCGTACTTAAAAGTAACATATAATGACGGCGACTTACTGTATAACACTTTAATCTTTAGTTTCCTACTTTGCATTATACCCAGAAATGCCAGTATTGCCCCATGTCGCATGTCTCTTTCTGTGGGAACTCACTTTGCCCCAGCATCTGTCTCTGCCGGGGAAGGCAGCTGGCCCAAAGGCACGCAGCACACACGAGCGTCAGGGGCTTGTGGTGCTCTCTTAAGACCTGATCAGAAAGATGAGCTAGACCAGTATGAATCCTCAGTTAAGAAATGGAAACTGAAAAACAGAGGCGGGAGCAGTGATGGCTGTGAACGTGCAAGTGTTCCATAGCGTGAAATGGACCCATGGTAAGCAATATTCAGGTACAGGAAACGTTTTGGCAGCAGAAGTTTATTAAAGTGCATGATGAGTGCCCTGAAAGTGTAAAGTTTCTTTCCTGCATGATTCAAGAATCAGTCAATTAAAACAAACCAGCAAGCCTAACGTATACCTACAACTGATGCATGGTGATATACTGCAGAAACCAACACAATATTCTAAAGCAATTATCCTCTAATTAAAAATAAGCAGATTTAAATAAAAAATAAAAGCACCTGAATGTGAAAAAACACAGCAGGCCTAGTGAGCTGCCCACATTAAAAACAGAATGCGCATTTCAAGAAATATCTATTCATTTTATAAATAAGGAAAATAAAATGCTATTTATTCCATTCTCTGAATAAATGTTGACTTATAATCATGAAGCAGAAAAGTAAACAGTGTTAAATCTCAACTAACTCACCCAGAAAATTAAACCCAGCCCTTTCTAAACATTTTTTATTTATTTTATCTGTGGTCTTCTTTGCCGCACACAGGCTTTCTCTAGCTGCAGAGAGCAGGGGCTACGGTCTAGCTGCGATACGCGAGCTTCTCACTGGGGGCGGGGTTTATTGTGGAGCACAGGCTCAAGGGCAGGTGAGCGCCAGCAGTTGCAGCACGCGGGCTCAGCTGCCCCATCACGTGTGGAATCTTCCCAGATGAGGCAACTGAACTCACGTCTCCTGGATCGGCAGGCAAACTCTCAACCATGGAACCACCAGCGAGTCCAGCCCTTAGGTGATTAACAACGGTATCAGACAGAGCTTCCTGCTGCTTCGGGGTGTCTCTGGGAGTCAGCACTATTGCTGGAGATAGCAAGACCCAAATCAAGTAGTTCTTGGTAAGGCTTTGGTGGCACCTTACCCTGCAAGAAGCAGACCTGGAACTGTGAACAGAGCTCCCTGGGCCTGCATTACTGTGCGAAGGCAGTGACAGCTAGCGGGGGTGCGCCCGCGGGGCGAGAAGGGCTCCGTGTGTGCGAGCCCTCCTGCCCCCGGCTTGACGCTCAGCCTGAGACACTGCGTCCTGGGAAGACCCACAGCGGCTCCACCCCCGCCTCTGCCCCCATCCTTCTCCCAGGGCGGCAAAGGGCTCCTGGGCACACGGTGATCCCACCCCGGGATCCTGAATCGTGGCTTACCTAATAGTAAATAGTCATTGGAAAACTGGAAGGAGCGTACTTAAAAGTAACATATAATGACGGTGACTTACTGTATAACACAAAGAATTATACTCAACATTTTGTACTAACCTATATGGGGAAAATATCCCAGTCATTTTGCTGTACACCTAAAACTAACACAACCTTGCAAATCAACTATACTTCAATAAAAATAAAATTTTGCAAAATGATATTAAAAGATTATGACCTAGCATTTCACATAAATATAAGTTCTACCCGATGGCACTTTAGAAATCTCTCTACAGAAAAGAACACTGAAACGTCTATGTTTTACTGAACCAAAGTAACAGATTTTTTCAAAGTGTAGAATAATGCCAAAATTCCACTCACTGAGTACTTTAAATGTTTATCTTCTAGGATTTTTTTTAATTTTTCATGTTTCACAATAGTTCCACATGACTACCATCTAGAAAATACCTCAGCATAGCAATCGTTTTTCTTATTCCCTGCTAACTTCACATATAGGTGTTAGACCAGTTCTCAGATGAAAAGTTCATAAAATGGATTTGGAAATGTTGGATGGAACCTATCTTCCAGGTCTAATGAAGTGAGCAGAGCCACTAGACTGTATTAGACAAGTAAATTTAGGTAAGTCAAGTAAAACAAGTGAATCAACAGCATCAGAGAGTCTCCAGCTGTCTCTAGAAGGATCCTTGGCCCTTCTGTGACTGTCTTGCTTCAGGTTGAATATGCTGATGAAGTCAGGACGTGGCCCCTGAGACCCACTCCCTGTCTTGGAGGTATCTGACAGAAAGAGTAGTTCCACTGAACTCAGGGAAACCCAGGGGCCTCCCAGGGCTGTGTTAGCACCACGTTTGAGATTACTTAGATCTCTGTGATTCATATTTGAAAAAGTCAGCAGTTTGCTTTTGCTTCTGGTGACAGGCAAAGGCAAAATAGCCTTTATGGCTCAGTGTCTGCAGCCAGGAAAGGTCACACGCACAAACTAGGAAACTATTTTTGATAACTTGGATTTGGAAGACCAGCCTAGTGCTCTGTGAGCTATTTAAAACCGGCTCTGGATTCTCAGGCAACACCAGATCCTCTGATTACATGTTTACAAGCCAGTCCTTGAAGATTCATAGAGCTCTCCACCCCATAGCCAGGACACCTAAAGTCATTCACTTCAAAGTGAAATTCTCCAGATACTAGCAGAATAATCTCCATAAACACCTGTGCATGCAGATGACTACAATTAGCCCCATTTTAGAAATCAGCCAATAAACGCTTTGTCTAATATCGTCAGGAAATTTCACAGTAAATTTGGATCTAAATCATACACTTTTCCAACTTAGTTACAGCTCTTAGGATAAACCTGAGGTACTAGAAATAAGGGCTTCCCAGGTGGCTCAGTGGTAAAGAACCCCCCTGCCAATGGAGGAGATGCAGGTTCAATCTCTAGGTCAGGAAGTTCCCCTGGAGAAGAAAATGATAATCCACTCTAGTTTTCTTGCCTGGGAAATCCCATGCACTGAGGAGGCTGTTGAGCTACAGTCCTTGGGATAGCAAAGAGTTGGACTGAACTTAGTGATAAACAACAACAACAAAACCAAACAAAGTATTTGGAGTATAAGATACATTCTGATGAGCATGAGACTGATTAAATTATCCACCCCAGAACCAGACTGGCTATGTATGACATTTGGTTGTTAGCTAAGCTTCCTTACCTTAGTTCCTCCATTTTTCAAATGGGGCTGATACTAATAAGCACCCTTAGATGTTCTGTGAGAAGAGAATAAGCTTAATATTTGTAAAATGGTGAGAACAACTCCCTGGAACATTGTGAGTATATCAGGAGTATTAGCCAACAGTGGATCAAAGGTTAAAGTGTCTGCCTTTGATAATCCACTCTAGTTTTCTTGCCTGGGAAATCCCATGCACTGAGGAGGCTGTTGAGCTACAGTCCTTGGGATAGCAAAGAGTTGGACTGAACTTAGTGATAAACAACAACAACAAAACCAAACAAAGTATTTGGAGTATAAGATACATTCTGATGAGCATGAGACTGATTAAATTATCCACCCCAGAACCAGACTGGCTATGTATGACATTTGGTTGTTAGCTAAGCTTCCTTACCTTAGTTCCTCCATTTTTCAAATGGGGCTGATACTAATAAGCACCCTTAGATGTTCTGTGAGAAGAGAATAAGCTTAATATTTGTAAAATGGTGAGAACAACTCCCTGGAACATTGTGAGTATATCAGGAGTATTAGCCAACAGTGGATCAGAGGTTAAAGTGCCTGCCTGGAATGCAAGAGACCAAAGAGTCGGACACGACTGAGCGACTTCAAAAAAAAAAAAAAAAGTGCAAAGCAAGAGAGCTTATTCACCATAAAGATTTATTTCTCATCATCCAAGCAAGGAGACCAAACCAGACTATCCTAAAGGAAATCAGTCCTGAATATTCATCAGAAGGACTGATGCTGAAGCTGAAACTCCAGTACTCCACCTGATGAGAAGAACTGACTCATTGGAAAAGACCCTGATGCTGGGAAAGATTGAAGGCAGGAGGAGAAGGGGATGACAGAGGATGAGATGGTTGGATGGCATCACCAACTCGATGGGCATGAGTTTGAGCAAACTCTGGGAGTTGATGACGGACAGGGAAGCCTGGCGTGCTGCAGTCCATGGGGTCACAAAGAGTCAGACATGACTGAGCGACTGAAATGAACTTATCACCGAAAGTAATGTTGTTACATCTCTGAACAAAGGAAATCGGCAGTGTCCTTCTGTGACACTACTGATCTATTTCTTTTATCTTGCTCGGGGATCAAGAATCCCTACCATTCATGAAATGGTGGGTGTGGAGATTTTAGCAACAAATATTGATTGTGCAAAAGTCTATAAATAACTTATTTCTCTGTAGTTGAAATTAATTTTATTCTCAAATGCTAATTTGTGGTAGAAAATTCATTCAAGGTAAAACAGTGATTTTCAGTTTAAAATTTAGCCTCTCAAGACTGTCCCATCTTTCTCGTCACGTTTATGCCCTTTCCCCAGCAATAAAGTTCCTGAAATGCTGAAAGTTCCTGAGAGAGTCATCTTGGGCTTGTGGGAGTGGAAAGGTGTGCTGGCCTGTCTCAGGTAAGACTGCACTGGGTGAAGCTCGAGCTACTTTATCTTGGGCATCAGTCTCTGCCTCCACCACTTCTCATACGCGGCCTCAGCTGATGTAACCTGGAGTCTGGATGCCTTGATGTGGGCAGTCCACTCTGTGGACCCTAGTACAGGGTTCTGTCATCCTTGACCTGGGCTCCCCTCTCAGACCTTAATTCTTAAAAAAATATTTGTTGAGGGAAAGATAGATCACCTCATGCTCTCTTTGCACAAACCTGCTATATTACTGTTTCTCTGGAAGCAACTTTTTTTTTGGTGCTAGACTGTATTAGTCATCCTTTGCTTCATAACATATTATTCCAACACTTAGTGGTTTAAAACAAAAAAACATGTATTATCTCAGTTTCCGTTGGTCAGAAATTCAGGAGCAACCTGTGGATGGTGGGTGGTTGTTACCTGGGGTCTCTCTCGAAACTGCAGTCAAGATGTTGAAACCAAGCAGGACCCTGTGGGTCTCCCAGGTACAAATCCCTTCTGTTTCCTTCATTTCCTGTTTGTAAGAAACAGACTTCATTCAACCTCCTTGGCCTTCCCTGAGTTGCAGAGAGCAGATTCAGTCTTTAATCAGGGATGGGAGGGAATGAACACAGAAATAAGGTGAAGATAACAATAGCCCAACCTTGGACATGGAAGCAACCTAAATGGCCATGGACAGATGAATGGATAAAGAAGATGAGATACATATATACAGTGGAATACTACTCAGCCATAAAAAAGAATGAGATGTTGTCATCTGAAGCAACATGAATGAACCTAGAGATTATCATACTAAGTGAAGTAAGTCAGAGAGATAAAGATATGACATCACTCATGTGTGAAATTTAAAATGAACTTATCTATGAAACAGAAACAGAATCACAGATGTGGGGTACAGACTGGTGGTTGCCAAGGGGTATGGGGGTAGGAGATGGATGGAGTGGGAGGTTGGGGTTAAAAGATGTAAGGTTTTATATATAAATTGGATAAACAAGATCCTATTGTATAGCACAGAAAGCTATATTCAACATCCTATGATAAACCATAATGGGAAAAAATATTTTAAAAAAGAATGTATATGTATGTATAACTGAATCACTGTGCTGCACAGCTGAAATTAACTCAGCAGTGTAAATCATTGTTCTGCAGGTTCCTCTTCCAGAATTCTGCATGGGGCACAAGGCGCCAGTCACTGTTTCTGAGCCCCAGACTCACCAGAGACGGTGCAGGCTCGGGAGTTTACTGTCTGGCTTCTAATTCTCTTCCAACACTTTTTAAGTGCGTGACCTGGGAAATTTACTTAGTATTTCTGCACCCAAGTCCTCATGTATAAAATAATACCACCTACAGTGAGGTGTTGTGCCGTGCTTAGTCTCTCAGTTGTGTCTAACTCTGCAAACCCGTGGACTGTGGCCGGCCAGGCTCCTCTGTCTACGGGGGATTCTCCAGGCATGGCCGGCACCAGGAGGAGGAGGTCGCGGCAGGCCATCCTGGGGGCCGACTCTGCATGCATGTTCTGTCGGGTTCCTCTTCCAGAATTCTGCATGGGGCACAAGGCGCCAGTCATTCTTTTTGAGCTCCAAACTCACCAGAGACTGTGCAGGCTCGGGAGTTTACTGTCTGGCTTCTAATTCTCTTCCAACACTTTTTTAAGTGCGTGACCTGGGAAATTTACTTAATATTTCTGTACCCAAGTCCACATGTATAAAATAATACCACCTACAGTGAGGTGTTGTGCCGTGCTTAGTCTCTCAGTTGTGTCTAACTCTGCAAACCCGTGGACTGTGGCCCGCCAGGCTCCTCTGTCTACGGGGGATTCTCCAGGCAAAAGTACTGGAAACCACTTCCTCCTCGAGGGGATCTTTCCAACCCAGGGATCGAACCCAGGGATCGAACCCAGGTCTCTTGCATTGCAGGCAGATTCTTCATTCTCTAAGTCACCAGGGAAGTGAGGTGTAGGAAGAATTATAAAAGATAATCCAGGTCAAGCACTTAGCACACTCTGGCATATTGTTATTGTTCAATAAATATTAGTATCATCACTGGCATTCGTAAAGATTTCATCCAGGGAAGGGGAGAATGGGCAGGCAGGGAATAAAGCTCCACATTGTATCTGAGCTCTCCAACTCTTCTTTCTAAATCCACCCCATGTATCTTTCTCATATCAAGGGTTTATTTTTGGATTTTGAGTTTCCGTTTTGGTTCTTGTTTTCTAATTTCCTTACCCTGTAACTTAAAGCTGCTCTTTTATCTGTATCCTATAGTCTCAGATTCCACAATGCTGTGGTATACTCTTTAAGCCTACAGCTTTGGTTCTTGATACTTATCAAGATTTTGAAATTCATAGAGCAGTTTTCTCTCCTAAGCACCTGGTCTTGGAAGCTTTGATGCCCTGTCTTAATAACTCAAAGCCACTAACAAAAAACAATAGCAATTGCTCACCAAAGGCCAGGCCCTAATGGAGATGCTTCAGACATTAACTCATTCAATCACTGCAACAACTGCTTAGCATAGATATTATTATTACCCCCATTTTACAGATGAAACAGGCACATAGAGGGTTAGTGGGCAAGTCCACAGAAGAGAAATAGCAGAGCTGATCTTTCTCCTTTGAACCAAGGCAACCCCAACCCTGCACACCCCACTTCCCACTCACCCCCTTCTCCACACTGCAGTCTATGCTCCTGTCCATTGCCTTGCATAACCTTTCAAGAAAGTGCTCTTGCTATTCACTTGTTTTTTTACATTCTCCTTTTCTTGTAGCACTTTATCTCAGCCTCAAGGACACTTCTTTTAGCTTTTTATTTTATATCATTTCAGACTTACAAAAAAGTTACAAAAATAACACAAAGAATTCCTTATAACCATCATCCAAATTCAGCACATGTTAATATTTTACCATTTCGCTTTACCATTCTCTCTCTCTCATCTCTCTATGTGTGGAGATTATGTGTATATAACCATATAAATTTTATGAGAGTAAGCGGCAGACATAAAACCTCTTTGCCCTTAACTATTTCAGGCTTTGTTTACTAAAAACAAAGATAATCTTTTACATAGTTTAGTGCAGTTATCAACAGCAGGAAATTAACAATGCTAACAATACCAGTGGTGGAATGCTGGTAAATATTTAACAGCAAGCTCTCCAGGTTTAAAAAAAATGATCCTGGTTTGTCTTATTTGCTACTCCCCACCATATAAATACTCTCTGCTGCTGCTGCTAAACTGCTTCAATCGTGTCCGACTCTGTGTGACCCGATAGACAGCAGCCCACCAGGCTTCCCTGTCCCTGGGGTTCCCCAGGCAAGAACACTGGAGTGGGTTGCCATTTCCTTCTCCAATGCAGGAAAGTGAAAAGTGAAAGTGAAGTCATTTAGTCGTGTTTGACTCTCAGCGACCCCATGGACTGCAGCCCACCAGGCTCCTCCATCCATGGGCTTGCCCAGGCAAGAGCACTGGAGTGGGGTGCCATTGCCTTCTCCATAAATACTCTCACTATGGCTGATTTCAAGCCAACAACCTGATGTCACTAAATTTGGAGTTGAGAAGATGTCCCAGTCAGCTCTTGTGGACCAATACAAGGCAACCTCAGCACATCATTGAAAATAAACATTTAATTACTAAATAGCTATAACATTTACAGAGCATTGAAGAAAAATATATATATTTATAATAATAAAAATATTTTTCTGCTACTTTATTTACCTGTGTTCCATTAGTGTCCTCCCCAGGTTCATCTAAGGATAGATGTCATCAAGTGCCAGGGAGAGAAAATGAAGCTTAACAACTTTATGTAAAAGACTAACACGTCCTACTTACGAAGCAGTGTTTCACATGACTTTATTGGTCGATGTGGCTCCCAAAGCAATTAACAGAATTTGATATCTAGCATTAAAGAGATGATAATCCTGTGCTATGATTATTCTCATTTGTAATTTAAATGGCTGCTAATAATGTGAATTTGAAGCTGTAAGACTGAACCTGCAAAAATGAAAATATCAACAGCAAACTTTACGTCACAAGAATCAAATTTTGCCATTTAACTATGGTATTTGAGCAGGAAATTGATGCGGATCTTATTTTGAATTGAATATACACACAATAATATTCTCTAAGGCATTTGAGACTTTTTTTGAATACACACAGGGGAAAAAAAAAAAAACCATAATGATCTCAGTATATCAGTCTCTTCCATCTTATCCCAGGAATAACACATTAGGAAGAAACTATTGATTGGGCAAATGGCATTACTCTCACCTTCAAATTATTATCAAATAAAACATTCAGAGAAAACGGAAAAGAATCTTTTATTTATTCCAATCATTTCCTTTAATTGAGCATACTTACAAATTCCATAGAGAAAGTACAGGGAAAAAGAATATGAGCAACTCTTTTATTTAATGAAGCAACCACACAGATCAATTTTAAAGAGATACACATTATGTATTAACAAGACAATGTGAGCCGACAACAGACTAGGTTTGAATTTAGGCACATTTACCTAGTAGTTCACTTTGGAATTAAATGTGTTATGGTATTTTCACTATTTTTGATTGAGCAGACATTTAATTTTTATTTGGAATTCGAACCGTCCTTGAAAAGCTGTTTCTCATAGCTTCCTGCCCAGGCAGCTCTTCATCAGCTGCATTAGGTGAAGAAGCCTTTAATAGCAACTACAGATCAGTGATCTTCATTAAAATAAAATGAAATACAAAGAATACTAAAAGTAAATAAAACCTACCCCACACAGAAACTATTATACGTAGATAATATGGAGATATGATCATTGGGATCAAAACCAAAATAGATGAACAGTTTAACATGAAAAACCCATAGAGTGGTATCTGCATATTTCTCTAATGATAAAACACAATCTAGGCTAAGGACCTATGAAGCAAGTTGAGCTATCTTGGAAAGTGTAAAATAAAGCTGTTTATAATAGCCAGGACATGGAAACAACCTAGATGTCCATCAGCAGCTGAATGGATAAGAAAGCTGTGGTACATATACACAATGGAGTATTACTTAGCCATTAAAAAAAATACATTTGAATCAGTTCTAATGAGGTGGATGAAACTGGAGCCAATTATACAGAGTGAAGTAAGTCAGAAAGAAAAACACCAATACAGCATACTAACACATATATAGAGAATTTAGAAAGATGGTAATGATAACCCTGTATGAGAGACAGCAAAAGAGACACAGATGTTTAGAATGGACTTTTAGACTCTGTGGGAGAGGGAGAGGGAGAGGGTGGGATGATTTGGGAGAATGGCATTGAAACATGTATACTATCATGTAAGAAACGAATAGCCAGTCTATGTTCGATAAAGGATACAGGATACAGGATGCTTGGGGCTGGTGCACGAGGATGATCCAGAGAGATGATATGGGGTGGGAGGTGGGAGGGGGTTCAGGATTGGGAACTCATGTACACCTGTGGCTGATTCATGTCAATGTATGGCAAAACCAATACAGTATTGTAAAGTATATGTATTAACAAGACAATGTGAGCCGACAACAGACTAGGTTTGAATTTAGGCACATTTACCTAGTAGTTCACTTTGGAATTAAATGTGTTATGGTATTTTCACTATTTTTGATTGAGCAGACATTTAATTTTTATTTGGAATTCGAACCGTCCTTGAAAAGCTGTTTCTCATAGCTTCCTGCCCAGGCAGCTCTTCATCAGCTGCATTAGGTGAAGAAGCCTTTAATAGCAACTACAGATCAGTGATCTTCATTAAAATAAAATGAAATACAAAGAATACTAAAAGTAAATAAAACCTACCCCACACAGAAACTATTATACGTAGATAATATGGAGATATGATCATTGGGATCAAAACCAAAATAGATGAACAGTTTAACATGAAAAACCCATAGAGTGGTATCTGCATATTTCTCTAATGATAAAACAGAATCTAGGCTAAGGACCTATGAAGCAAGTTGAGCTATCTTGGAAAGTGTAAAATAAAGCTGTTTATAATAGCCAGGACATGGAAACAACCTAGATGTCCATCAGCAGCTGAATGGATAAGAAAGCTGTGGTACATATACACAATGGAGTATTACTTAGCCATTAAAAAAAATACATTTGAATCAGTTCTAATGAGGTGGATGAAACTGGAGCCAATTATACAGAGTGAAGTAAGTCAGAAAGAAAAACACCAATACAGCATACTAACACATATATAGAGAATTTAGAAAGATGGTAATGATAACCCTGTATGAGAGACAGCAAAAGAGACACAGATGTTTAGAATGGACTTTTAGACTCTGTGGGAGAGGGAGAGGGAGAGGGTGGGATGATTTGGGAGAATGGCATTGAAACATGTATACTATCATGTAAGAAACGAATAGCCAGTCTATGTTCGATAAAGGATACAGGATACAGGATGCTTGGGGCTGGTGCACGAGGATGATCCAGAGAGATGATATGGGGTGGGAGGTGGGAGGGGGTTCAGGATTGGGAACTCATGTACACCTGTGGCTGATTCATGTCAATGTATGGCAAAACCAATACAGTATTGTAAAGCAAAATAAGTAAAAAATAAAAATTAAAAAAAAAACTGAAAGGAAGGAGATGGTTGTGGAGGGTGTCACTGTCAGGACTCGGCTCCGGTGGTGGGAACACGCCTTAGTGACCACACCCCACGAGTGTGTCAGGTTGCAGTCACTTGCTCCCTGGCCAGCACGGGTTTATGGAGATTTTCTTTCGGGCAACACAAGTAAACAAATGCCAAGCTAGAAAAAGTTCATGTTATAAACCCACAAAACATCATCCAGCTGTGTTTCGGCCAGAGGGTAGTAGGTTATTTGGTGTGATATAAGAGGCAGGAGAGAATGGAGGGAGTGAAGTCAAGAAAAAGTCACTTCGTTGTGTCCAACTCTTTGCGACCCTATGAACTTTACAGTCCATGGCATTCTCCAGGCCAGAATACTGGGGTGGGTAGCCCTTCCCTCCTCCAGGGGATTTTCCCAACCCAGGGATGAAACCCAGGTCTCTCACATTTCAGGAAGATTCTTTACCATCTGAGCCATGAGGGAAACCCAGAACTGATATGTTGACCAACAATTCCCTCAGCATTTTCTGAGCTTTATCCCTTCCCCTCACCCCAAATACCTCCACTGCTAGGGCTAATATTTCAGCCACTAATCTCAAATCACATAATGAAGGATGCACCTTTTTGCTATTGAGTCATTATGCATTCAGGATTTTCTCTTAAAAACTAGTGTGAAGGGTAAGCCATTTGCCTAACTCTTTTAGGATAGTCAAAGACTGAGATTAATGGAGAAGTACGAATGCGCAGAAGATAAGTGACTAGGACTCAGAGACAAATGTTAGGCAATTCTCCCGCACACCTGAGGCTAAGCCTTTACCACTTTTAAGATGCACATGTATGTCAGGGTATCATCACAATCATAAAAACTCATCCTAATGAATGTTTACTATGAGCCAGACACTGTGCTCAGTACTTTGTTGTCATTATTTATTCGTTTATTTTTCACTTATTAAGGGTCAAACACTATTTTTGATACATGGGTTTCAGTGATGAAAAAAATCAGATAATATTCCTGTTTTCACAGAGTGTACATATTAGTGATAAACAAAATGTCAATAGGTCAAATGGCTATGTTGAAAAGTAAAGCAGGGAAAGATGGTTAGAATTGATGCTTTTGAACTGTGGTGTTGGAGAAGACTCTTGAGAGTCCCTTGGACTGCAAGGAGATCCAACCAGTCCATTCTAAAGGAGATCAGCCCTGGGTGTTCATTGGAAGGAATGATGCTGAAGCTGAAACTCCCAATACTCTGGCCACCTGATGCCAAGAGCTGACTCATTAGAAAAGACCCCGATTCTGGGAAAGATAGAAGGTGGGAGGAGAAGGGGGTGACAGAGGATGAGAAGGTTGGATGGCATCACTGACTCGATGGACATGAGTTTGTGTGAGCTCTGGGAGTTGGTAGTGGACAGGGAGGCCTGGCTGCTGCAGGCCATGGGGCTGCAAAGAGCTGGACACGACTGAGTGACTGAACTGAACTGAACTAGAACTTCCAGGTAAGGGTAAATCATGGTGTAGTGTCCATGGCCAGCAGTAGAAAGTTTCCCAGTGCTGGCTGTGGGGTGCCTCGCTCTCTGTGCTTGTCCTTACCGTGGTCCTTACCGTGCCCCACTTCCAGTTCTCTATTTTCTAACTCTTCCATTGGGCTGTGAACTGCTTGAAGACAGGAGCAATCATTCATTTTATATTCATAATGTCTAGCACAATCCCAAGACCACAGCTGGTGGCCAATAAATACTTTCTGGATAAATAAATTAGCATCTAAGTTAGAATTTAAGAGAAACCTTTTGAAGAAGGAAACTGAAGCAGCCTTCATTCCGGGTATTCCTTCCTGCCTTCCAGCATACTCTCACGGCACTGGTCAAGAGCTCACACAGCAGAATCAGAAATTCTGAGATTAGACCCTCAGCCTCAGACTCATCGGATATCTGTCTGTGGCTCTTGCCTCCGCTGCTCTAGGTTCTCAGTCTCCTTACCTGCAAAACATTGACAATTAAGATTTCTCGTTTTTTGCTGATATATTAGACATATATATTTTTGGCAAAAAACCTAATTCTTATCATTGCTTCATACATGTTAGGGTCATTATTATTATAGATACTTAACACAAGCCTATAATTATATACAGATTATCTCTCATGGACAGAGGAGCCTGACAGGGCTTTAGTCCATAGGGTTGCAAAGAGCTGAACATGACTGAGCACACAACCAACCTGTCTTTTCCAGGTTTAAGTCAAGAGCTTTTTGACCATGGTGTGCTCAGTCATTCAGCAGTGTCTAAATCCAGTGGACTAGCCTGCCAGGTTCCTCTGTCCATGGAATATACTTTTTCATAATAAGAATGTTGCTACCTACTCATTCTCTCTATCAAAATCTTCCTTATCTTTTGAGGCCTTAAAGACCAAATAGTTTTTGAAACTCAAAACCAGAAGGTTCCGATGGAAACTGAAAGGCGGTGGATTGACCTTGTGGATTAGGAGTTCTCAAAGCTCCACTAAGAAGTTGTCTCTTCTACTTGTCATGTGATTAAGAAGAAATGCAGAGTGCGAATTCAGAAATGGCTTCCCTGGTGGCTCAGCGGCAAAATATCTGCCTGCCAGTGCAGGAGACATGGGTTAGATCCCTGGGTTGGGAATATCCTCAGGAGGAGGAAACAGCAACCCACTCCAGTATTCTTGCCTGGAAAATCCCATGGACAGAGGAGCCAGGTAGGCTACAGTCCATGGGGTCACAAAAGAGCTGGACATGATTTACTGACTAAAAACATAGTTCTTGAATGATCCAGTGACGGTTTGCATGCATGACTGGCTACAGAACTGCTCTTCAGAAGCAGATGAGGCCGGAGGATGCAGAGTGGCCCTGGGGGCACCTGCTCTCTAAGGTGTTCTAAGGGCTTCAGCAGCTCCCGTTCGTCTTCGATGGCATCAACATATTGTCCACTCATAAAATAATAAGAATGATGAAATTGCAGCATGATGAAATTACAACGACATCACATGGTTCATCAATTTAATAGCTTCACTGAGTTCACTTTTTAAAAGCTTATGAATTATTTTTGTTCTCTTTCTAATGCCAGTATACCAAAAGTCACTTAGATTTTCCTCTTAAGAACAGTAATATCAGATTTACTGTTCAGGTCCAATAATGATATTACTGATGGCTGCTCCTGGACACCCTTACTTCTATACACTGCCCTTCTATACTTTTCTACAAGACCCTTCCTATAAAGAACCTGAAGCAAAACAAAGCTGCTCTGAAACTGTCTATTCACAGTAAGTAACTGAGACAATGGAAACAAAAATTGAAACAAAAATCAAACCAGTCAAAAAACCACTAAACCAAACAGTGAGATAGCTGTCATCTAATACTGTTTTCTTGAAGAATTGATGCTTTTGAACTGTGGTGTTGGAGAAGACTCTTGAGAGTCCCTTGGACTGCAAGGAGATCCAACCAGTCCATTCTGAGGAGATCAGCCCTGGGATTCCTTTGGAAGGAATTATGCTAAAGCTGAAACTCCAGTTCTTTGGCCACCTCATGAGAAGTGCTGACTCATTGGAAGACTCTGATGCTGGGAGGGATTGGGGGCAGGAGGAGAAGGGGACGACCGAGGATGAGATGGCTGCATGGCATCAGGGACTCGATGGACGTGAGTCTGAGTGAACTCCAGGAGTTGTTGATGGACAGGGAAGCCTGGCTTTCTGCGATTCATGGGGTTGCAAAGGGTCAAACATGACTGAGCGACTGAACTGAACTGAACTGAATACTGTTTTCTTAACAAAAGGAAAAACCAGAGGGAAAAAGTCCACGAGATGCTGAAGCAAAACTGGATGACCCAGTGTGATAAGCCCCCAACCCCGCCCTATCCTGAACCACTTCCGATTCACCTTGTTGGTGAAGGAGGGATTCTTCACCCTAAGTAGTTAGATATCTGAACACATGACTCCCAAAACTGGACAGACGAGCACGACAGCAGCTTATCAGTCACAGAACTCACACCTTCGGGTCAGAGGACACTGCCCGCCATGCAGGGCCATGCAAGGACGGCACTCCAGAGCAGAGGGAACCAACAGAGACCGTGGGAGTCAGGCTTTGCAGGAACAAGTGGATCACCCCTGGAGGACGTGATCACTTGTTTCAATAATTTCCAGGCTAGCATGGAGGTAAAACCCAGTAGGTTAAGGACTAAGTACAGCAGGTCCAGCTGAAAGAGGTACTAGGCAGGTGAAGAGCCTCTCCTTTAGGGTGGGAGGCATGGGTAGCAAGAGCGGGAGTGGACGGACGTCGCGGCAGTGCTAGAAATTGAATGTCCTTGCCCCTCTCTACTGCTGAGTAAACAGATTCCTCAGCATTCTAACACTCCAATACTTAGCCTTTAAATAAAAACTAAGTGAGTCATCTCATTTTTGTCATAGACATGAGTGATGGGAAAAACTGGTTCCGTGGCAGAAACTAGCCTTGAGTTTGATGCACGGTGAGTCACACGGAACTGGAGAGCTTATCTGAGGCTTGATGGTACTTAACTGGTTACAATTATTTTTTGAGCACCAAGGCGCGGTATGAACCTGCAGCAGAAACATTATTATGTGTTCATTTAACCTTCTAATGTTTCTGCTGAGCACACATTTTCTCTGCTTCTCCAAACTACTTTTCAATGACGTGTGGCCATGAAACTAAGTTTTGGACAATGGAACGAGGGCAAAAGCTAAAAATGACACCGTCAGACCCATGTGGGAGCATGTGTTTTCTCTTTCCTTTCCACTGACGACCCTGAGAGGCACGTGTTGAAGATGACAACCTCACAAGATGGAGGCTTTTAGCTCCTGAATGACTAGACGACAGTGCTCTTTCCCCACAATATCTCACTGGACAAAGACTAAAATAAGTGCACTGAAACAAGGTTTTATTGTGCTAAATCTCCAAGGTTTGAGAATCACTTGTTACAACAGATAGTTTAACCTTCATAGATAACCCCTGTACAGAATGTTAAGAAAGCTTCAGATATGAGAGCAAAGCCTGGGTATTGTTACAAATACTAGATATAATTTCTTCTGAGTTATCCCTTTCTCCTATGATGGTTTGTGCTGTTGAAAACATCTCTAAATTGTATCACACAAAAGAAATTTAACTCCTCCAGGCACGATGTAAAGAAAACCAATAATTACATATATTAGAACACAGATAAATTCTGAACTACACTAACCAAGAGCGGGGCAAAAATAAATGGGTAGACAACCTACTATGCTAATGAAAAAGTTTTTAAAAAGTTTAAAAAAAGAGATAAGAAAAGAACAGAAGGAGAAGAAATGAGAGATTATAAGAATCCAATTGAGAGGCAAAAGAACATCCTTACAGATAAATGAATTTAACGCATAATGGACAGAGATGAAAGTTGAATTACTAAATAGATAAATCTGAGAAAATCACCAATAAGATCAATCACCAGATAAGAATATGGCAAAGGTGTGCCTATTGAAATGATCAGTTTCAGACTGGAGCACTGATGGCTACAATTCAATAGAAACATTCTGAGACCAGAGAACTAAACAAATGCAAGTACAAAAGGCTCCAAAGAATTACTGCCAACCAACAAGGAGAAGGCAAGGGCAGGCACTCCAGTCTCTA
>SJYC01020952.1:0-10662 GCA_006408675.1 Madoqua kirkii
AGTGAAAGAGGAGAGTGAAAAAGTTGGCTTAAAGCTCAACATTCAGAAAATGAAGATCATGGCATCTGGTCCCATCACTTCATGGCAAATAGATGGGAAAACAGTGGAAACAGTATCAGACTTCATTTTGGGGGGCTCCAAAATCACTGCAGATGGTCATTGCAGCCATGAAATTAAAAGATGCTTACTCCTTGGAAGAAAAGTTATGACCAACCTAGATAGCATATTCAAAAGCACACACATTACTTTGCCAACTAAGGTCCATCTAGTCAAGGCTATGGTTTTTCCTGTGGTCATGTATGGATGTGAGAGTTGGACTGTGAAGAAGGCTGAGCACCGAAGAATTGATGCTTTTGAACTGTGGTGTTGGAGAAGACTCCTGAGAGTCCCTTGGCCTGCAAAGAGATCCAAATAGTCCATTCTAAAGGAGATCAGTCCTGGGATTTCTTTGGAAGGAATGATGCTCAAGCTGAAACTCCAATACTTTGGCCACCTCATGTGAAGAGTTGACTCATTGGAAAAGACTCTGATGCTGGGAGGGATCAGGGGCAAGAGGAGAAGGGGACGACAGAGGATGAGATGGCTGGATGGTATCGCTGACTTGATAGACGTGAGTTGTGTGAGCTCCAGATGTTGGTGATGGACAGGGTGGCCTGGAGTGCTGCAATTCGTGGGGTCGCAAAGAATTGGACACGACTGAGCGACTGAACTGTACTGAACTTTGGTGTGAATGTATAGGGGGAAAATAATACACACACACACACACATACATATAGGGTTAAGTCAGAGAAGGCAATGGCATCCCACTCCAATACTCTTGCCTGAAAACTCCCATGAAGGGAGGAGCCTGGTAGCTGCAGACCATGGGTCACTAAATCAGACACAAGTGAGTGACTTCATTTTCACGTTCATTTTCCACTTTCATGCATTGGAGAAGGAAATGGTAACCCACTCCAGTGTTCTTGCCTGGAGAATCTCAGGGACCGGGGAGCCTGGTGGGCTGCACAGAGTCGGACATGACTGAAGAGACTTAGCAGCAGTAGCAGCAGGGTTAAGTACTATCCAAAATTTCAGGCATACTGGATGTCTTGCAAAGTATCGCTTGCACATGAGTGGGGACTGCTGTACTCTAAAAGGAGGCTGGGGCTGGCTCTAAGGTTCTAAGGTGAGCATTGTGTTCAAACTGGCATAGCTAAGAAATAGGGGAGTTGGTTTTGGTTCTCAGACCTGTCCTACTATAAAGACTGTTTCTTTCCATTACATGCTTCTGCCTCTATTCTGATCTGTCACAATATTGAAGGTAACCCTAGATAAATAATTACTTTTGGCCAAGTATTAGTTATTTACCTGAAAAAGGAAGGCTTTGGACTAGACATTCTTTTAAACTGTAAGATAACTGCCAAACTCCATGACTTTATTATTCCTATTTTTTCCATGACCACTTTCATACATTTATTTTCTACGGGACAAACATACCTATTCAAAGTGCAACACACACTTTGTTTTCAAAATGAATTAAACTGAAAGTACTTTAATATAAAAATTGTCTCACTGCATTAAATGTTGTCAATTCTGAACTATTCTTCTGCTGCTGCTGCTAAGTCAGTTAAGTTATGTCTGACTCTGTGCAACCCCATAGACAGAAGCCCACCAGGCTCCCCCCGTCCCTGGGATTCTCCAGGCAAGAACACTAGAGTGAGTTGCCATTTCCTTTTCCAATGTATGAAAGTGAAAAGTGAAAGAGAAGTCTCTCAGTCGTGTCTGACTCTTTGAGACCTCATGGACTGCAGCCTTCCAGGCTCCTCCCTCCATGGGATTTTCCAGGCATGAGTACTAGAGTGGGGTGCCATTGCCTTCTCCAGAACTATTCTTCTAAACATGATTAAAATAATAAATCTGGTCAAAACAAGCAGACTAAGAAGAAAGGGGATGATTCTGAGAGGCTCACCATCAAACTTTTAAGGAAAACTCTTTCTGAAATTATATGAGTGTCAGAGCCTTTTTTTTTTTTTTTTGTCCTCTCAGATGAATTTTAGTTGATATCAAACGTAATCCTAGAAGAGCTGTACTATTTTCTTCATTTTTCAAGTATGTTTTTGCCAATGCTGTTTGATCTTTTAATGACTCCAGTTTTTTAAAGAATAGTTAAACTTAAAAAATAAAAATCTCAGTTCTTTTGAGAATTCTATTTGCTGAAAAGAACTACCATAATGCAAATCAATTTGCCCTCTTGACTTTAGTTAAACTCTTGTGTAAAGGAAATACACAAATTTCAGTATAATTCATTATACTCTATGAAGTCTGGAACAAAGTTTTTCAAAGTGAATTAGAAGCAATTATTGATTTTAAAAGCTTACTTTATCCAACAGTTTTCTCTCTCTTGCTCATTTCCTTATGTAAAAGAATTTAACCAAAGAAAGTCAGCATTCTAATTCAATTTCTCCTCCAAAGTATGTAATTTTATTTCGTCATAATGGCTGCTTTTATTTCCAGGGTCAGATTTTATTTAAATTTCAGTCCATTAGGAACAAAAACTTGCCATTTTCTGATAAACAAAATCAGCAGGGGAGCCTCTTCAATCGAGAAATGTATTTCCATCGACCTTTGTTTTATTTGATCTAAATGACAGGTATACACCACTTTTCCTGTGTTTACTTTTAAAGATTCTGAAAAAATGGGGGTGACATTTTTAACAACAAAACTAGCAATCACCCTCGTAGTCCTGTGACAGGCAGATGGAAGAAATGATAAAAAGATGTAATCCATTGCTTTAGACCACCAAAGAGGCCTAATATGAGTCATTAGCAGAAAACCGTTAATTTTCTTTTTTCCCTATTCTGACTGTTGTTTGTAGAAGTGTTCAGCCTCTTAGGAATTGGAACATTTAACTGTTTCTTGCAATTTTGCAAGAGGGAGACCAAAGCACTAACAGAGGGGAATTAAGGTATATGTTATTACACAGTTTAAGAAAACTGAGCGATCTAGGTAACATTTTAGAGGCTCTTAGATTCAGCTTCATAATAGCTAATAAAAAGAATGAACACCAGTAAAGCACATTAAAGATCATAAAGGATTTTCACAAGTAGTATATCATTTCCTATACAACCTCATAAAACATTATGAGTCTCAGTCAATCATGTTAAAATAGAGAGCTAGAATCCAGGTATTTTGATTCCAAATTTAAGACCATCTTAATCCATAGAGACTAATCAAAAAATATGATATTTTTATGTAATGAGGCTGTAGGCAATCACGTCCCCCAAGTGTTTACTCTGCAAAACGTCTGTGTTCTAGGATACTAAATTTGTCAATTACAGGGGAAAGGGAAGGATATATAGATATAGATATTTAGATATATAGATAAGAATGTATATAGATATATATTATGCCATGTTTCTTCAAGTTATAATAATCAAGGAAACTTTTACTCTGCAGTTCTCTAAGACTAAAGTTAAAAAAAAACCTCTTGATTAATGAATGCTATACCAGAATCTCTGCTCTTGTGCACCACTCTCCTCCACCACATATCAATACAGATAGTATGGATATAGATGGATACAGAACAGATAAACACATTTATATATGTATATACTTTATATATAATTATAGAGTTACATATAGAGATATATGGCATGCTGCTGTTGAAGGTGTCACAGAGTCACACATGACTTAGTGACTAAACAAATATATATGTTTGTCGATTCATGGGGTCGCAAAGAGTTGGACACGACTGAGCAACTGAACTGAACTGAATTGAAGATACAAACTTCTCTGCATGTGTTAATTCATACCTTGTTTGCCAGACCACCAAGTTTTTTATCCCCATCTGCAATATTTTAAGTCCAGTTTTGAATCTGATGCATTCATTCTTTACCCAAGCCAAATATTGGCAGGAATTTCCAGTGGTCCTAACACGGAAAATTTTTGACTTTAATTTGTGGGTTTTACTTTTAGTGTGGGCAGGTCAAACCCAACTTTGTGTTTTTTTATTTTTAACTTTAAAATCCAAGATGGTTGGAAATACAGAACTCTTCTACTTTAACATTTTCAGATATTTTTATATCCGAATAGACTATTCTGAACAGTTATAAAATGATGTCTTTTGACTCCTTTTACTCTATCCTTGGGTTTTCCAGGCAGCTCATTCGACATGGGTTTGATCCCTGGGTCAAGACTATCTCCTGGAGAAGGAAATGGCAACCCACTCCAGTGTTCTTGCCTGAAAAATCCCATGGACAGAGGAGCCTGACAGACTACAGTTCACAGGGTTGCAGAAGAGTCAGGCATGATTTAGCGACTAAACAACAACCCTATCCTTGCTTCACAAAATTTAAAGAAACTGATCAAAATCATCTAAAGATAATTCAAAAGTTCAAGTTAACAGAGGTCCGAAAAGCCAGTCCAGTCTACCTCCAGGCAGGAGGTTTAATCCGGAAAATGTCCTGCATCTCAGCATGAGAGAGTGGTTTTGAAATTACAAAGCAAAGTCACATAAGAAAGAGCTAAAATAGGAGTCAGGGTGTTGAAACTGATGTCTGTAACCAGCTGAGTCCAGCTGGCCCCTGGCCTCCAGAGCATCTGCACAGGCTGAGCTAATCCCTTCAAAAACTGAGAACAATAATAAAAAGTAAAAATCACTAGTGCAGCATAGCTCCTTAGAGTAGGCACTGTATGCATATCCACATGTAATTTCACCCCATTTCACAACAGCCTTGTGAAGGGCAGTTTTATCCTCCCTTTACAGATAAGGACAAGCTACATAGTGACAGACTTCTGAACAGGATCAAGTTCTGGCTGCCTCCAAAGTTCATGCTGCGTGTATTCTGCTGCTCTGCCTTGCCAGCAGGTTTTTCTCACACTCTTGAGCTGGAGGCCAGATGAGTGTCCTGGCTTCAGGCTGAGCCATTCAGATGCTGAGAGCCAAGAAACTGAGCCTTTGGGCATAAAACTGAGACTGTGTCCAAATTCTCCTGGCAAATGGCCCTCGTTTTAGTTCTTACATTTCCATTTCACTGAACGTTGTTTACTAATTTCTCCTACTCATAATATATATATATATTTATATATATTCTACTTTATATAAAAACAGGATGCTGAAGAGTTGCATTGCACTTCTACTCATTCTCATGGTTTTGCTTCCTCACTCACTAAAGGAGAACTTTAGGATGCAAATAATTCCCTTACTTGGCCCTTTTGCCCAATTCCTATTGGCAAGATCCTTTGCTATTTTAATTCTAAATGATTTTTAGATTTTTCACTTGCCATACATGTCTTCAGTGTCTTCAGTTTTGAGACTCTGTATTTGCCACTTACATTACACATTTGTAACCTTTGTGCCACTGTTTATTTAAAATATAACAATATGAGACTTTTCTAGCAGTCCAGTGGTTAAGACTCTGCCCTTCCAGTGCAGGGGGCACAGGTTCAACCCCTGGTTTGGGAACTAAAATTCTGCATGCTGCAAGGCAAGGCCAAAACAAATAAATAAAATATAACAATATGTATGTCAAGGTCCATTGCTTATCACTCTTAAATCTTCTCTTGAGCTTCCTTTAGCTTGAAACATTCTTTCTTAGTATTTTCCTCAGCTGAGATACACAGTGAAGTGAAGTGAAGTGAAGTGAAGTTGCTCAGTTGTGTCCGACTTCTTTGCGACCCTATGGACTGTAGCCTACCAGGCTCCTCGGGATTCTCCAGGCAAGAGTACTGGAGGGGGTTGCCATTTCCTTCTCCAGGGGATCTTCCTGACCCAGGGATTGAATCCCGGTCTCCTGCATTGCGAGCAGATGCTTTAACCTCTGAGCCACCAGGGAAGCAAGGGATATGTAAATCTTCCCATATTCACCAATAAGTTTCATTTTACTCTGGGAGGTGGATGGCATCTTAGCTGAGAGTAGGCTTTTGAAATTGCCTTCCTTTCTTTCCATGCCCTGTACTTATTATTCTATCATCTCCTGGCTTCCACAGCTGCTGTTGTCTTTTATCTGGAAGAAGTAAGATTTTCTGTTTGTCCTTGCATTTGAAAAAGTTCACCAGGATATTTCCAGGAATAGATATTTATTTTTCTCAACCTGCCCAGAACTCAGTAAACTTTTTCAAGGTGATGACTTCAGTCTTTATTTAAACCAGAATTTTTGTTCTTTAAGACATGTCTTGATTAAAATCCCCCTTTAGCTCAGTTGGTAAAGAATCCATCTGCAGTACAGGAGACCCCAGTTTGTTTCCTGGGATGGGGAGATGCCCTGGAGAAGAACTAGGTTACTCACCCCAGTATTCTTGGACTTTCTTTGTGGCTCAGCTGGTAAAGAATCCTCCTGCAATGTGGGAGACCTGGGTTCAATCCTTGGATTGGGAAGATCCCCTGGAGTTGGAGAAGGAAAAGGCTACCCACTTGGATATTTTGGCCAGGAGAATTCTGAAGTCTCATCTGGAAGAGATTTCATTCACAATGACCTTGGGAGCAAGTCTTTTTCACATAAAGGAGAAACAGGAAAAAATTTTTTTCTGGTTATGGTTATTTGTGGCTATGCTGCGAAAAGATGAGGAAGCATTTAGATTGCTGATAAGCGGTGGTAGTAAATGCAGTAACACTTTATTATGGCCATAGATTTTGTCCCAGCCCTTGAGTATGTACTGGCAGTGTTGGAATCAGAAAATCCTCCTGGTAGCAGTCCATGTAAACATTCAAGCTAAAATGCAGCTGATGATATAGACTAGACTGTGAAGGCCATTATAACTTCTGCTATGATTATTTTATCTTCATATGAATTTCTCTCAATCAAAAAATTTTAATATTTCATCATTTTCTCTAGTAGTAGATGAATAAATCATACCTCTCTTATGCTTAGCTGTTATTATATGCTGGTTTATACCTGACAGTTTTTATATTGAATAAACTGTTGTGTATTAAACAAAGGCTTCAAATGAAATTTTTTCTCCTTTAATACATGTCCACTATTCACAAAATTACTCTGTGTTTTGGCATTTGAGGTTTCAAATATACACAAATTTAGAAATTATTGATTTGTTATTATCAATCACTGCAAAATTTGAGACAATTGAACTTGATAATCTATGGCCACATCAATTCCATTGGTCACTTGCAAATCTGAAATCATAAGGAGCTGCAAAAAGGGCTGCAAGGTTGCTGACCAGCAATACACTGAACTCCATATCTGATGCAAAGTAGATAATTGTTCTGCTTGCCTGCAAGGGAGAGCTACACTTGTAAGACAGTTTCCATGACAAAACCAAAGCTGACCTTACAAAAGGTCTTGGGAAACTTGACATTCAGAGACCAAAGACTTCAGAAGCAAGAGTGTACAGAGACTGAAGGACTCAGCGGCGTTGGTATGGTCGCTGGAAGAAAGTGGCGGTTGCTCAGCTGACCGTGACCTCCGGGAGTGAGGCTCCTGCTGACTGGTGTGTAGAGAAGCACGGGCTAGCACAGAGCCCTGACCCTCAGCACTGGGGATTTGTCACTGACTGGCTGGCCTTCAGAAACCAGGGCTGTTATAATTTGCCTGCTTTTAGATGCTTGCAGTGAGGCTGTTGACTGGCCAGTTTCCAGAAGCAGGACTATGGGAGTGAGGCAATAGCTATTTGGCTGATATTCAGAGCATATAAACTGGTACCAAGTTATCGTGAATTAACAGTGATTACTTGTTCACAGCTTGGCAATTTGGCCAAAGAAGAATGTTCTCTTTTCTTGAATATGAAAAGTAAATATTTGTAATTCTCAGTCTCCCCTTTTTCTCTCCCCTCAACCAAACCTGTAGGAGCAACAGTAAGAGACTGCCCAGATGTTTGTTTATAGAGGTATGGTTTTCTATGCCTCTATATAGAAATGCCTAGGACTGCCATTTAAGTGATTTAAGCACCAATCATTGTGAAAGAAAAATAGCTCCAACTGATAAATATTTGTAATTTCTCAAAAAAAAAAAAAAGCTGACTACAAGGCACTTAGCAAAGTCTATACAGGATATAGGCCATGATTAAATACGGAGCTTGTGCCAGATATACAGGATGCTTGACAACCCTGTTTAATATGATATCCTAACATTAAACATTTTACATAATAGGAAAAAGATTTGCTTTTTAAAATTAAAAAAATATGTCATTATTGACCTGAGTATCTTTAAAAACAGCAACTTAAACTGAGCTTATACCTTTTTCTCTCTCATTTAATCTTCTCAAACTATACAGAGATATTTAAAATCTATTCTATTAATGTATGTATGTATGCATGTGTTAGTTGCTCAGTTGTGTCCAACTCTTTGTAACCTCTTGGGCTACAGCCCACCGAGCTCCTTTGTCCATGGAATTTCCAGGCAAGAATACTGGAGTGGGTTCCGTTCCCTTCTCCAGGAAATCTTCCCAGCTCAGGGATCGAACCCAGGTCTCCTGAACTGCAAGCAGATTCCTTACCATCTGAGCCACCAGGGAAGCCCCCTATTATATTAAAGGAGGTGTTGAATTTTTTTTTTTTTAATGTTGATGGTAATAGTTTCCTACTAAAAATTTCTTAAAATAAAATCTGAGTTTGCATGTAACTATTTTGCTTTTGCTTACCTCTTTGCTTAATCCAAAGCTATAATTCTACTTTCTAGAGCGAAAGATATACCAATAAAGAAGAAATCAGTAAATACAACCAAGAAAGTAATTCATGGCTAGTGTTGCCTTTTTAAAACATCAGTCTGAGAATTTTATAATCCTTTAGAAATTTTTGAAACAATTTATGTAGGTCATAAAGCAGAAGATATTGTGCTTGCTTGATTCTGGCCGTGTGGCTTACAGCATCTTTGTTCCCAGGGATTGAACCTGGGCCCTCAGAAGTGAAAGTGCAGAGTCCTAACCTCCAGGGAATTCCCTAGCAAGAGTATTTTACCTATCTATTTATTTATTTATTTTGGGGGGGTGCAAGTTCTTTTTTTAAAAAATATAAATTTATTTATTTTAATTGGAGGTTAATTACTTTACAATATTGTATTGGTTTTGCCATACAACAACATGAATCTGCTACAGGTATTCACGTGTTCCCCATCCTGAACCTCCCTCCCCCCTCCCTCCCCGGACCATCCCTCTGGGTTGTCTCAGTGCACCAGCCCCAAGCATCCAGTATCATGCATTGAACCCGGACTGGCAATTTGTTTCATATATGATATTATACATGTTTCAATGCCATTCTCTCAAATCATCCCACCCTCTCCCTCTCCCACAGAGTCCAAAAGACTGTTATACATCTGTGTCTCTTTTGCTGTCTCGCACACAGGTTTATCATTACCATTTTTCTAAATTCCATATATATGTTAGTATACTGTATTGGTATTTTTCTTTCTGGCTTACTTCACTCTGTATAATAGGCTCCAGTTTCATCCACCTCATTAGAACCGATTCAAATGTATTCTTTTTAATGGCTGAGTATTACTCCATTATGTATATGTACCACTGCTTTCTTATCCATTCATCTGCTGATGAACATCTAGGTTGCTTCCATGTCCTGGCTATTATAAACAGTGCTGCGATGAACATTGGGATTACACATGTCCCTTTCAATTCTGGTTTCCTCAGTGGGTATACCTAGCAGTGGGACTGCTGGGTCATAATGCAGTTCTATTTCCAGTTTTTTTAAGGAATCTCCACACTGTTCTCCATAACAAGAGCATTTTAAAATAGACTTCAAGAAATCTCATAGATCTCTCACTTCAGTTCAGTAACTCAGTCGTGTCTGACTCTTTGCAACTGCAGGAACCACAGCACACTAGGCCTCCCTGTCCATCCCCAACTCCCGGAGACTACCCAAACTCAAGTCCATTGAGTCGGTGATGCCATCCAGCCATCTCATCCTCTGTCGGCCCCTTCTCCTCCTGCCCTCAATCTTTCTCAGCATCAGGGTCTTTTCCAATGAGTCAACTCTTTGCATCAGGTGGCCAAAGTATGGGAATTTCAGCTTCAACATCAGTTCTTCCAATGAACACCCAGGACTCATCTCCTTTAGGATGGACTGGGTGGATCTCCCTGCAGTCCAAGGGACTCTCAAGAGTCTTCTCCAACACCACAGTTCAAAAGCATCCATTCTTCAGCGTTCAGCTTTCTTTATAGTCCAACTCTCACATCCATACATGACCACTGGAAAAACCATAGCCTTGACTACATGGACCATTATTGGCAAAGTAATGTCTCTGCTTTTTAATATGCTGTCTAAGTTGGTCATAACTTTCTTCCAAGGAGTAAGCGTCTTTTAATTTCATGGCTGCAATCAACATCTGCAGTGATTTTGGAGCCCAGAAAAAATAAAGTCTGCCACTCTTTCTGTTTCCCCATCTATTTGCCATGAAATGATGGGACTAGATGCCATGATCTTAGTTTTCTGAATGTTGAGATTTAAGCCAGCTTTTTCACTCTCCTCTTTCACTTTCATCAAGAGGTTCTTAGTTCTTCTTCACTTTCTGCCATAAGGGTGGTGTCATCTGCATATCTGACATTATTGATATTTCTCCCAGCAATCTTGATTCCAGCTTGTGCTTCTTCCAGCCCAGCGTTTCTCATGATGTACTCTGCATATAAGTTAAATAAGCAGGGTGACAATATACAGCCTTGACGTACTCCTTTTCCTATTTGGAACCAGTCTGTTGTTCCATGTCCAGTTCTAACTGTTGCTTC